>JAMQGT020014626.1:0-129840 GCA_024447675.2 Pterophyllum scalare | reverse complement strand
TCTACTCAATACTGAGCAAAGGGTCTGAATACTTATGACCATGTGATATTTCTGTTTTTCTTTTTTAATAAATTTGCAAAATTTCCACATTTTTGGTTTTTAATGAGAAATAAAATGAACTTTTTTGACTTTAGCAAATGGGTGCAATGAAACAAAGTAAAAAATTTAAAGGGGTCTAAATACTTTCCGTCGCTTCAGTTCCCCCTCTGTCACTTGTGTTAAACTGTTTCCCAGTCTGCTTCCCTGTGCCTTCTGGGTTTTGTGACTTTGATATTGTGGACTTCATTTACTTCCCTTTCAGATTTTATTTCTTATGAACTTTGTAGCAGCCTTAAATAAATGACCTGGGTGCCAGGGTGGCTCAGTGGGTGAGCAGGCGACCATATGTGCCACATGCCCATGGTGCAGACAGTTCAGGCCATTTCCTGTGTGTCATCCCATATGCTACTCCAAAGGGGATATGTGACAATTAAGGATAAAAGTTAAAATTATAGTGCTGTAACATGTTGGCTACAATCCCATTTACTGCTAAGTGAAGAAGCTAAAGTCATTTCGGCAAAGCAAACATTAGAAAAGATTTCTTGACAAATTCTCTTCACTTGCAACTTTAATGAATAATAAATTTCCTGTAGCGTAAATACATGCAGGTTGATCTGCTGCTATGCTGTAAACAACTCCTAAATGAAAAATTTCATCAGTTTGCATCATCAGTTTGCATCATCAGTTGCATCATCAGTTGCCAACCTGTGATTTTCTCTTGGAGGAACACTGTAGTTTGTGTTGTGGTAGCTATAGCTACATGGCATGGTGTATAAGCTTAGGAGGAGGTCATGGTTCTAGTTTGGCTGTTTTAAAAAGGAGCACCAGCTACCTCAGTACAAGTGTAACTTTTTTTGGTTAGTCCAGACCTCGTTCTGGCAGGATCTACTGTCACACCATGATTTTTTGGGGCATAGGAGGCTTTTTCACTTGAAAATTACTTGATAATTTATTTGGTTGATGATCATAATTGTGGTTTTATATCCATCAATATGATTATTAACGTGGGGGCAGTAGAATTTATCTTAACAGAAAATGCCAGATTATTTCCTTTAGAGCTTATTTTCATAGCTTTCATAGATATTGCTATGACTACAGACTTTTTTTCACCCTCTTCTCCTCCTAATTTCTTTTTCAATTGCTCATCATAATCCTTTGGTGTGTAGTCACTGACTTGCTTACTAATGAACAATTCTGTCTGTGACACTCACCTCACAGCAGCACGGCTTTGGGGAAGAACAACATGGCTCTCCCAGTCATGGTTAAACCTCCCAGTGTCAAACTTTGGAGAGCTGCTTTAAAGCGCGACTCGAGGAGAGGCAGGGGACATATTAGATTCTAAATGCTCAGGCACAGATATAGGAACTTGAAGAGATTAAACAGGCTTAATTTACATTTCCTGTTCTTAATTCAAACTTTTGGGCCTGGGTACAGAGGAAGCATGCACCAGAGGCTATGCAAGTTTAATAGATTTTCAGTGTTTCTTCCTTACCTCGCAGTTTTAATATGAAAATTCATAGGATATTTAACGGTTTTGTTTTGGTATTGTTAAACACATTTCCTGCAGTCAATCCAGGTATGTTATTAAGTTTCCAATGCAGATTTAGGACAGTGCATTTAGTGCAATAACCAGTACTGTAAGAATTAGCAGGCAAATGACACATTTTGTAGTGTTAAGGTTTTTCAAAATAACTTTCTTTAAATCAGATCTTCTGGTAGTTGACAAAAACAATTAAAGGTCGGTAAAAAAAATACTTTATTTAAAACATGGGTGTAGCCACATTGACATCACCAATTGGTTAGTGAAGAGGACAATGGGAAGGCATTTTTTTTTCCACCACTGTCTTAGTGTACTGAAACTGATGAGGGTAGGTCAGTCATAAAGTACACCCACTTTAAAGGATGCTCTCTTTTATCCTTCTTATGGCCCTAAATGAAATCATAATTTACAAAATAATACAAAAAAATTGTAAGACTTTTATTTGTATAAGAAAGTTACTCTCACAGACTTCTGTGTAAATGGTCACTTTTTTCTTCCCCTGCTGCTCAATAGAAAGAATGCAGGTTTAAGGCACTTCCACGATGGTGCCTCAAACTTCTTCCTCTCCCAGAAATCTGAATTAAGAACAGCAAATATAAAATAAACTTTTTTTTTTCAGCCTTCCATACCCAAAAGCTACATCCTTATTTTAGATAAAGTTTAGCAAAATCAGGGGTGGGCAACCTCCTTATCATATAAATACAATGAACACGCAGGTTTCAGTCGAGTCCAATCCAACTTTATTCATACAGCGTATTTAAAAATGACAGAGCTGACTGAAGCGATGTACATAAGATATGCCAGTTAAACATAATTTAGATTTCTGCTGCTTTAAGTTATTAAATACAGCAATAAATCATGCTGATTTCAACATTTTGTTGTTCAGTCTTTGTTTGTTAGAAGTATGCCTGTAAATCTTTCTGAATAAAAAACGCTCTGGTAAGAAAAGAATGTTTATAAGTCAAGTGAAGGAGAGTGGCTCATAAAAGGCCTTGTACTAAAATAAAACCATTAAACTTGTATGAGAGCTTTTAGTTGTTTTTTTTTTTTTTTTAATCTGAATCGTGAGCCAAATCACAAATTCTGTGTACTGTTACACCTCACCTACTTAAGGAAGGTAAGTATTTGTATTCTTTTTTTTTTCTTTTTTTTTTAGCAGGACTCTGGAGAACTTGACTGCATACTGAGGAGGTAATTCAGCTCTCCCATGGTTCGATGGTCTCAAAGCCTTAGAAATGGCTTTGAGATCCTTTCCAGACTCATAGATGTGACTTTGTTTCTCAGGTGTTTCTTTAGATCGTGGCATGATGTGTTACTTTTTTGGGATCCTTTAGCCTGCCTCACTTTGTCACACAGGTTCTATTTAAGTGATTTTTTTTTCCTTTTATTCAACAGGTCTGTCAGTAATCAGGCCTGGGTCTGGGTAGTAAAACTGAACTTAGCTTTCCAAAAAATGTGGTTTATCAGTTAATTTGTGATTTAACAAGAGGGTGCGATTATTTATTCACATAGGGCCAGGTAGGTTTCAATGTTTTTTTTAAGTCATAACTGAAAAACTTCATTTAGTGTTCACTGGTTTTATCTTCACCTAATATTAAAATTTGTTTGATTACCTGAAACATTTAAGAGTGACAAATATGCAAAAAAAAACCCTAAGAAATTAGGAGGGGGAGGGGGCAAATACATTTTCACAGCACTTTTCATGATAAAATACATCTCTAAGATCTATAATGTTGTGATTGCATCATGTTGAACTCCACATGCCCCCTCATTAAAGACCGTTACTGATTTATTCAGTTCCCTTTTTCACAGAGGGAAAGACAACTCTATCTGACATTTGAGCACCACTCCTGCTGTGATCCTCAAATACATCATCACAAGAGAGAATTTCTAATACTTTTCACTGTTATTTTGGATTTCCTCTCCCTTTATATCTCTCGGAGCTTTCCCTGCCCATCCCTTTGTCTTTTCATCTTCCTTCTCATCTCTTTGCTCACCCCTGTCTCGTTTCCCCCTACTCTTACCGAGCTCTTCGCTGTAGCATTGCTAGCAAGAAGGATGTCGCCACTGGGAGAAAAGTACAGCTGCGGTTACTCTTTTGAAGCATCACACAGCTTGCAGCATAGGGGGACTGCATTGATCAGAGAGAAAAACAGAGTATGGAGTGAGATGAACAGAAAGCAAGAGAGACAAGAGGAAAAAGACTGATGTGGGGAGAGATAAAAAAAAAAGACAGCCCGATATGAAGAGACGGGAAGTCAAAGTTAGAGGAAACATGCAAGACAAATTCAGCACACTTTAAAAAAAAATTTGTAAATATCAGATAGAAGAAGAGAGAGTGCAAAGGAAAGTTTAAGAAACTCAGCACCTGAGCAAAGAGGGAGCTCATAGGGTTTGAGATGAGAGAAAAGACCTCAAGGAGGGATCTTCCTCTTCCTCCTCCTTATCGCCTGTTCCCGGGGTTTATGGGGAGCTTAGCAGAAGACTCTGCAACTCTATAGAACATTCACAACGCCGTGCAAAAGTGGGGAAAATAAGAGCAAAGTAAGGAGAGAGGGGTGAGAGGAGAAGACAAAAAAAGAAGACAGGACAGAGAGAATGGGGAGAATAAGAAAAAAAGGAGTAATGGTGAGTAAAGATTATAAGAGGGTATTCAGTGGATGTACAAAAACCTTAAAGATACAACAAAAATGTGAATCGTTTTTCTTTTTCTTTTGAAAGATAAACTTGAGTGTCCCAGTGGCTTATGGGATGAGATGCATCAGTCTGATTTATACCTTCCTACTCTCCCCAAGCGTACCATCTGCATCTGTCGACTAACCAATCATAGAACGCAAAAATATTTGGAAAAGATGAACAGTTCCCTAAAAAATTCCTGAATAAACAAAGCGTGAAGGACAGAATCATCAGTTTCATGGCTCGACAGCTCTAGCCTTGCCTTTCGGTGTAGCTGTGGAGCGATGGCACGTGGTTGGTCCATGATTTTCTAGACTAACTTTGGTAACTATTCACTTGCCATTGTCATCATGTCATCCCCATCAGGCCAAAATTAAAACTTATCCACACTGTTGCTAAGCCCAAATACCTGTAAAGCCTCAACTGTATTTTGTGTTAGTATGAAAAGCAACTTCTATGCTAGAGCAGTATACCTGATAAATATTACTTGATTAGTCCGTTGTATAATAATAGCATGCTCTCAGTCTTCAAAAATAGTTCAAGAAGAGACACTGCTGTGGGTTGAGCTTTTCTGGTCATGTGAGTCCTCTTAGGCACAAATGGGAGATTTTTTATTGCACTGAAAGGTCACTGGGTGTCAGGATGCAGGGGTTTGGCTGCTGTGGTGCTCTCTCACTCTTTCTCTTTTTTTCTAGGGGGCAGGTGCTCTATAGTGTGTTTCCACCTCTTTAAGGTGGAGCCTGAGGTTGGAATCCAATACTAAGTAAATACAGGGCCAGTATCACAGATATTGATACCAGTACCGATACTTTTTAATAATTATGAAGAATTTTCATGACATTTAAGTGTTTTGTGATTTTCTTTTTTCCACCTTTGGATCATTAATTAGTTAAAACCCAGGATAGAATTGGGCAAAGGTTATAGGTTAATAGAAAATACTTTATCAAAATAAAAGTTTTTGTTCTGAAACAATACAACACTAACAAAACAATTTTCCCCATACATTGATGTCTGGATTTTTTTTCTTAAAAAATAGTGTCCAAAACGATCACTCAAGAACGAATTAAAACTTTTTTTTTCCAGGTAGTGTTCAGAAAGTACAATACAAAAATGTAATAAAAATATCCCTTCATTCACTAATTTTCTGAATTTTTTTCTTAAATAAACAAGCTGTAAAACATTACCACTCCACAACGTTATAAAACATTTAAAGCAAATTCCTTTTTTTCCCCAAGTAAAATATGTTACGTGTCATGTGACGGTATAACATCAAAACACTGCAGGGAGGGGAGGAGCAAAGTGTGCCTGCTCTGTGCTGTGACAGGAGCGGCACTTAAACAGACAGTCAGCTCGCATCTTTAAAGGAACACTGAAGAAGCACTGCATACAGGAGAGAAACTGAAGCTAAAGTATCAATCTCACTACACTGGTATTGATCAATACCGATACCAACGTTGGTATCAATATTATCGATATTTGGATTGATCCGCCCACCACTACCTGTTATGCAGCAATTAGCTCTACATTTAAAGTCCAGGTTAAGCCCTCGGTCTTCGCCAGAGTGTCTTTCTACTGTTGTGGTATGACCTCCTGCCAAACCATGACTATAGCCTTTTGTATTCCTCGACTAATGTTTATGTCTTTATGTAGCCAGGAAGCTCCGACTCGCCTCTGCCTGCCTGCCCTCTTGGACCCGCTCGTTTGCTACCTCCCACGGACATCATTCCATGCCCACCCATTCCTAAGAGATAAGAGACCCACCCCTGTCCCTGGAGTTTTTGTCCCATGAACGCTGTCAATGAACTATCACCTCACAAAAGTATTCTGCAAGACCCTGCTACTAGCATCCGCATTAAATCAATCTATGTATTCAATAAGTTATTTGTGAATAACTCAAGCCGCCTTGTCTTGGTCCACTGCGTAGCTCTGACAGCTGGTTGTGACACTGGGGTGCACTCTTAGTTCTTCAGTGAGCCTGACTTTGAATATGAAGACACACTGGCAAAGATTGATTCCTGGATAAGTTAACCCATGAATCAATATTTTGGCCACTTTGGAGATGAACTTTGTTATAGTAACAAATGTGATGAATCATGCTGTTTATGTTGAGGTGATCTCTGACCTTTCATTCAGCACCGCCCCCAGGTGGAGAATGCTTTGTTGCTACACCCAAACACTTTTAACCATCTGTACCCTACAGTGGCTGTGGTCGGCCACCTTGCATTTCCCCATAACGACTGCGGCGGGCCGGCATGTTTCTACTACTGTTTGCTCATAAAGTTTCTCTGCTGCCTTTGACATGGAAAAAAATCTGATTTTGTAGGGTGATGTGAGTTTTTCTGGCCTATTCTCCACCTTCATAGATTAAAAGAATGTCTCTCTTTACTCTGTATTGTCCACACTTCTTTGCTGCAATTCAAGCTGGACTCCAATGACAAAACAGCAGCTTTCATTTTGATTAACTGTCTCACTCACATTCCACACGCACTGTTTCCACACTTTTTCTTACCTCAAGAATAAACTTAGATCATTAGTAGTTCATGGATATGTGTTGGCTCGTTCTGTTTTTGTTTATTCGCTCTCACGGATTCACCCTCCTAATAATTAAATCTCTCGGCTGGTATAATAAATCAATGCCACTGTTTCTGACACTGTCTTGTCTTACAAATGTTTTGTTTGTTTTCAGGGCAGAATGTGTGATTTAATTCCAGGACTATTACTGTTACATACCAACAGCCACCTGTTTACATCAGTACCAATGGATTTGTGTCATTCACACCATATGGCATACCTTTTTTAATTAACCCCAAAACCTGCTGGCAGGGATGTAAATTGGTCAATGCAGGTGGCAAATGTGACATGAAAAAAGAAAAAGAAAGGACAGTAAACGAGAAGCCAACTGTTAGCCCGGGGTAGAAGGAAAAGAAGAATCTGGGCTCAGACACATAACAGCACACAGACGTATATGCAGGCATCTGGGAAAGTATTGGAATAATATCCCTAAGATCACCTAATTTTGGAAGCTGTAAGCAAATCAACAGACTGATAGCAGGACTGAAAGATAGAAAATGAAAGAACTGATAGATGAAGTAATCTAGGGATTTGATCTGTGTGATTTGGAATAGTTGTCAACATTCAGAAAACCCATCTGCCAGGACAAAGTATCACATTTTCATTCCAGAAAGTTTCTGATGAGATTTAAAACTCATTATCTGAAAACTCTCTTTGGCTGCACACAGTCACAAGTAGTACTTTGTGTACTTAATACTGTACAGCACAGAATGACTTCTTTTTAAAAGTCTGTTCTCAGTGTTTCTTCTTGAGTAAGGGGACAATGAGTAAAGCCTGGTGCTTCATATACAACACATGTAGCAAATAAGTAAAATTTGAATGAAAAGTTCAAATATCTGGCATTAAAGCAGCATTAAGCCTCATTTATTCAAATGCTTAAAGCATCTACGTAGTTCCAAAAGTTTATTCAGACAAGATACTCATTGTTGGACCTCTCTCCTGACCTTCTCTGTACCTACTGACAATTTGAACTAAAAATTTCTAATTTGGATTCATCACTCCATATATCCCATTACCAGTTCTTGTGTAATTTAGCACATCTCAGCCTTTTCTCAGAATTTCCCTTCCTTATTAAAGGCTTCCCGGGAACCACCCTTCCATCAAGACCATTTCTGATGAGGTAACAGCAAACAGTAGATGGATTGTTATTGTTATTGTTTTTGGGCACTTTATTGCTGTTGGTAACAAAGTGCCCAAAATACACCCTATAATTTGTTCAGCCACTAAGTTAGGCACCTTTATTATGGTCGAGTGATTCATAGGTCACTGGTGAGTGGCTTAACAAACAGGGTACAAGAACTGGACTGAAAATGAATGAAAAAGCAGCCAATGACCAAAGAAAAACTTTCAAAGACCTTCAGAAAACCTGGAGAACTATTAGTCAAGACCACTTTAAAAATCAAAAGAAAGTCTGACTCCATGGAAGCAGAATGTAAAGAAATGAGGAGTGGCCGAGACTTTTGCACAGCAGTGTACCATATCTGTAGCAAGGTGCCAATGTTAGCTTTTGTAACCTACCTTGTTGTTTGTATATGCCAAAGTTGCGCAACTGTAGTTAGGAGTGAAACCCTTGACATGCATTACTGCAGGTTTACAAGTGAGGTGCCACCACAGCAGTGACAGCTTGTTTACTTCTGCCTACGTTTTATTAGTTACCTCACATTCCCTGTCACAGACTGATCCACAATGGGTTGCAGTGAGTCCTACAGTACTGCAGAACAAGATCCAATCTCATTACATCTCATTATACACTAGCTCTTATAGATTCAGTGGAGGAAGGTCATAGTGCCCTCACTTCTGGGACTCCATGTAGAAGTACATGGAGATGAGATTTCATCTAGGACAGAGGCAGGGGATTTTTGAGGACCTGTGAGTGAATGTAATTCAGTTTGGAAAGGGGATGTGAGGGCCTTCTTGACAAAATGAATCTATAGTGGTGGTGGTGTGTGTGTGTGGGGGGGGGTTGTTCTTCTCTGACTGGAGTGTGGGATGTCAAAGGTCATTAGGGTTTTGAAGACTTTGGAAGGAATGGAGATGACCACAGACCATGAAGGGGTCCATGGGGTGATGTGGGACTGGACTATGACCTGTTTAGGGGTCACAGTCCTTGAATAAAAAGCCTGGGGAGCAAATCTTTTGGAGGAAAAAGGATTTTAATCACAGCAGAAACAGGGCCAGTGATAGGCACCACTATTACAGCAGGGGGCAACATAAAACTGCACCTGACTGAAGCTTCAAATCCCTTACACAGGGACAAAAGGTCACAAAAAGAACAGATGGCCCATCGCGTTATTAATTTACTTTTATGTATCTGTTGTTTCTCAGAGAGTGGAAAATCCTGTCCTCCTTATCCCTTCCTCCTGTCAGCAGCAGTCAGCCAATGGACCGTACAGTCAGGCGAGATGTGCTTTCTATCATTCTTTGTTTCTATCTCAATACTGCTCCGTGCGAACAACCTGCGCCGCTTTACTTTGTCTTTTTTCCCCCGTCTTCCTGCTCAAACTCTGTTTCACATTTGCTTTTTTTATTAGAATAAACAGACATTCTCTCAGTGGTTCTGGTTCTTTTCCTCTGCATCCATCATTTAAAAGTTTTTCTCCTTATTTGTAATTCTCATTCTTTCACTTTTTGTTTGTCTCGTGACTGCTGACGGCTCAGACCTCAGCCCCGTTTTTTTTGTTCTCCCAACTCCTTCCCCTGCCTTTCTCATACTTACACTTTACCTTTCACGAGGCCTCTTGTTCTGCTTTGTGTCTCTTGGCTCTTTATCCAAGTTTTCTCCCAGCATCAGAGGGTTTTAGGTAACTGTGAGTGCAGAGGTTTGGCCGCATGCCAATGGACATCTTATCTGTCACTTAAACACCAATATAACCCGCTATTTTAATCCCTCTTTCTACTTACAGACATGCTGAGGATTTAATGTTACTTCTGCAATGTTAAAGATGCAAGAACCTAGACTATATTAGAATAATAGAGGATGTAAAACTGGACTTCTTAACAGGGTGATTATAATTTTTGAATTTCAGACCGGCTCCCTTCAAAATGCCATTACCAGAGGGGCTCATTTCTAATGTGCTCAATGATGCATCCCTAATTTATCTGACAGAACATTTCAAATCCATTTTATTAGTAAATTCAGCAGAGTTAAAGTTACATCCACTCACCCAGTGCACAAATTAACACAACAAATACAACATAGAGTGTACTGAAGGAGAGTAAATAAACAATTTCAAACTTAATAAATCAGTAAAGACAAAAGAAAGACATCAAGATGCTTAAACTGTGTTCCTGGGGCCTCAGGGTTGTGGTTTCAGTCTGAAGAAGCCATTGAGTTGCAGAGGCTTCACAGCATGCAGTGTTTTGTTAGGTCTGGCAGGCATGGAAATTGAGGTTAACAGACCGTGGGGCAATACAAGGCATGTCCAAAATACCCATGCATACTGTTTTAAGTATATACTCCTGCTGAGGTGTAGGACACAGCACTGTCCTGTTTCAGTGCAATAAAATGACTGATGGCTAACTTCTGCATAGCTGCTTCTTGTCTTATTAACTAGTTTTCATATTGTTATATTACCTAGACAGTGAATAAAATGCTTCCTTATTCACAAGGTGTCACCGGAGCAGGTAGCTCCATCATGCTTTGAATTGAGTTTTTACATTGGATTTCTGTGTCACGGCTGGGATTTCAGATGGACTTGAAAGGCAGATTCACTGATTCAAGCTCAGTGCATTTATTTGCAGTGGAATAGTGCCACAACTAATGTCAATTGAGTTGTAGTAAGTGGTAGCAGAAGCTCCAGCATTCTTTTACCTGGGACGCCACAGGATTTTTTTTTTTTTTTTTACAGGTCTCCAACCCTGCTGGTCTAACCTGAACTACCATTAGGTCAACACAGATGATGCTTGGAAAATGTTGCCATGGTTGGTTTTACAACCGTCATCTGACTCAGAGGCTCAGACATTTGTCCAGACAGATGCATTGTTAAAACCTTAGTTGTTAATTATCACATTGGTGTTGGTATTGGCAGATACTCAGGCAGCGTATGAATATCAGTATGCACGTATAAAAGTGGTATTGACCGATCCCTACTATATATTACCATGTATTACTATATATACACATTAGATCAGATGTCATTATGCAGTATAATAATGAATCCGGTGGTGTGCATGCTGGCTCACTATCCTCCTGTCAAGGTGTACTGGGATGCTAAAAAAGAACAGAGCCATTGTTGGTAATATCTGTCCTGTTCCTGTTATGACAGGTCACAGCATCGCCTGTGAATACTAACAACCCAGCTAGTGTATCTGCTCGGCCTGTCTAAATATTGCCTATCTGGTCTGTACAATCGGTGCCTTTGGTTAATTGCTATGCAGGCAGTATGTGCTGCTCATCAGAAACATAGTTTGCTGATCTCTTCATCAACCCTAACATTAAAAACACTCACAGATGAGTGGATCTTACATGTAAGTGTGTTGCAGACCAGCCACACCCCCCGGTGCAGTCACCCCGAGCAGGGCGGTGCCCCACGCCAAACTACAGTACAAAAAGTTGTGGAAAATGAGCTGAGGGCACCCACCTGCAGTGTGAACAAGCATGCAGAGGCTCCAACCAACATCCATGACCCAACAGTTCAGAGTGTAAGGAGGCCTCCACGTCATTATGCATATAGTTCTAATGTTGAAGCTGTAAGATGCCCGAAATTTAGATGATGGATGCATACACCTGGTGTTCTGAGAGGTATGGAGAGAGAAATCACTTTCATTTTGGTATCTTTTAATCCATTTCTATGTTTAAGATATCACTGCCTGGCTTGCTACCCCTTGCTAAATACTTATATAGCTATACTCATTTATACCAAGCGGTCAGCCCTTGATGAATGCACTATTGTCCAGTTAAATTTTTTTGTCACAGTATATAACATCAATCTTCAACTCTGTTTATGCCTTCCTAATATTGATAAATACAGCTGGTGTCAAGACACATAATTGCCACCTCACTGGTGGTTAAAAGACAGCGGACGGTGCTTATGATAATAATTATTGTGCTAAGTGCTCGATGTGTACTTCTCTTGTCTGACCCTCAATCAAAACTGTGAAAACCCCAGCGTTATAATATATATGAGTGAAGTAAATGACAGCCTGAGCAGTGATATTATAGTGGTTGCTTTTCTATAAATAGTACTAAAGGGATATTCAGGGACGTCTTCAGTTGTCACTTTGGTGTGTGTCTGATGGAACCAATACCCTCAGATTTAGTGTTTAATCAGACCGCACGAAGGGTTGTGTTTCACTCATGCCATCCATGTAGCTGCGACCTGAGGTGTATTTTTGCACATCGGGTCCATTTTTCGTCTTTCAACCTAGTGATGCGTTGGCTTCTGAATGCTGCCAAAACATTGGTGACTCATATTCAAAGTGTCCTGAGCAGGCGCAGATGAAGGGCTGCGGCTGACCCTGCTACTTATATGCTGCAGTAAAAGACACGCATGTAAGGCGGCGACCACAGAGTCAAAGATAAAGCAAAGTGTAAGAGCAACATGCTTCAGTTTTTTGCATAAGAAAAATATATACTTTAATAACCCCAGAGGCTGATTTACAACAACGTGAACACAAATTATTCAGAAAAATGTTTTTATGCAAAATCTTGTGCACATACGTTTCAGCAGAACTGCATTAAACATGGAATAACGTGATGGGATTTAACCTGGAAATCTGTTTAGTATAAGGCAGGCTGTATAATAACAGCCCATTTTTATTTAGTTCAGAAGATACAGTGGTGTGAAAAAGTGTTTGCCCCCTTCCTCATTTCCTCTTTTTTTGCATGTTTGTCACACTTAAGTGTTTCGGAACATCAAACCAATTTAAACAATAGTCAAGGACAACACAAGTAAACACAAAATGCAATTTGTAAATGAAGGTGTTTATTATTAAAGGTGAAAAAAAATCCAAACCATCATGGCCCTGTGTGAAAAAGTGATTGCCCCCTAAACCTAATAACTGGTTGGGCCACCCTTAGCAGCAACAACTGCAACCAAGCGTTTGCGATAACTTGCAATGAGGCTTTTACAGCGTTCTGGAGGAATTTTGGCCCACTCATCTTTGCAGAATTGTCCTAATTCAGTTACATTAGAGGGTTTTCGAGCATGAACGGCCTTTTTAAGGTCATACCACAACATCTCAATAGGATTCAGGTCAGGACTTTGGCTAGGCCACTCCAAAGTCTTCATTTTGTTTTTCTTCAGCCATTCAGTGGTGGACTTGCTGGTGTGTTTAGGATCACTGTCCTGCTGCAGAACCCAAGTTCGTTTCAGCTCGAGTACACGAACAGATGGTCGGACATTCTCCTTCAGGATCTCTTGGTAGACAGCAGAATTCATAGTTCCATTTATCACAGCAAGTCTTCCAGGTCCTGACGCAGCAAAACAGCCCCAGACCATCACACTACCACCACCATATTTTACTGTTGGTATAATGTTCTTTTTCTGAAATGCAGTGTTCCTTTTACGCCAGATGTAATGGGACACACACCTTCCAAAGAGTTCCACTTTTGTCTCATCGGTCCACAGAATGTTTTCCCAAAAGTCTTGGGGATCATCAAGATGTGTTTTGGAAAAATTGAGACGAGCTTTAATGTTCTCTTTGCTCAGCAGTGGTTTTCTCCTTGGAACTCTGCCATGCAGGCCATTTTTGCCCAGTCTTTTTCTGATGGTGGAGGCATGAACGCTGACCTTAACTGAGGCAAGTGAGGCCTGCAGTTCTTTGGACGTTGTTGTGGGGTCTTTTGTGACCTCTTGGATGAGTCGTCGCTGCGCTCTTGGGGTAATTTTGGGCAGCCGGTCACTCCTGGGAAGGTTCACCACTGTTCCATGTCTTCGCCATTTCTCAATTGTTCCTGAATTTCTTTGGATCTCTGCATGATGTGTAGCTTTTAAGGATCTTCTGGTGGACCTTACTGTGTCAGGCAGCTCCTATTTAAGTGATGTCTTGATTGAGAACAGGTGTGGCAATAATCAGGCCTGGGTGTGGCTAGAGAAATTGAACTCAGGTGTGAAAAACCACAGTTATAGTATGTTTTAACAAGGGGGGCAAACACTTTTTCACACAGGGCCATGATGGTTTGGATTTTTTTTCACCTTTAATAATAAACACCTTCATTTACAAATTGCATTTTGTGTTTACTTGTGTTGTCCTTGACTATTGTTTAAATTGGTTTGATGTTCCGAAACACTTAAGTGTGACAAACATGCAAAAAAACAGGAAATGAGGAAGGGGAGCAAACACTTTTTCACACCGCTGTATGAGTGCTGCGTCCTGGCACACCTCTACCTGTGTGTTCTTATTGTTAGACTCCATCTGAATGCAAGACACATGTTCCCGCCAGGTGGAAAGGCTGCTTCAATCCACAGGCCAACAGAGTGTACACAACACGGGGCAGGTGTGTCATCTCTCTGTGTACCTAGCAATGACCCCCCCCCCGTTCTGCTTGTGGCCGGTGTTTGTAGAGACTGTGACAGGTTGAAATTGGTGCGTGAGTATGTGATGCCAACTGTGACTCATCCAATTGTCCCTCTAACACTGGTGCAGCCTTAACTTGTTTCCTTGGTTCACAGGCTAACCTCAGCAACCTTGGCTCGAAAAAACAGTCCCAGCACTTTATATGTTAAAACCAACAACTATGATTCATTGTACACTGCTGTTATATGTAACAGCGGTTTCATAGTTTTAAGGATACATTAACAAAGTGAATACAAACATATTATATTAGATGATAAATTGCTTGAAAAAATAAGACAAAGAAGTGAGAAAATCCATCCCCATCAGGTTATAGTATAGTTCATAAAGTAAACTATAGCTCTCTGCACTGAAGACCTGCAGGCACTCTCAGGTTTATAGTGGTTAAACTGGCAGCATTAAAAATTAACCAGGAAAGTACAATATTTCTTCTGTATGTTTCTCATACTCTCAATTCACACACTGGAGGGAGATATGAATTCCTCTTGCTTTGAGGTTGGAGCTCCGGAGAATGAATTCTCCCCACTGAGTGTAAAGAAAGCCCACTTAGGGCCATTTCCTCCTCAGTCAATAGATGTGGAGTTACACTGAAATGCAACAAACCAGGCTCTATTTCCCCTGTAGAGAAGCCGATAGGATATGCCGATTAAAAAAAACAACAAAAAAACAGAGAAAACCTTACCTATTCAAGGTCATCTTCTCATGCACCTCCAGACCACCACTTTCAGATCTTAGTGTCCTGTTCTCTCCCTTTGTACTGTGATGTTAGCTGATATCAACACGACCATCCTTCAACGTGACTTTAATCTTCAGGAAGTGGACAAAGATGCTGAGAGGTAAAGCTGGTGAGTGGGGTGGGTGGTAAGCAACTCTTGCATTTTCAGTGTAAGGTGGTCCAGCACATGATGTCACGGTCAAGGTAGTTTCCACTGAATGTTCTCCCTCAGACACCTCAGGACATCACTTCCACATTAACAGTCTTACCCTGGTTGATGAATTCAGAGTGCACCTCCCCGTGAAGGCCTGAAAGTCTTCCAGACATGCCCAAGATGAGGAACTTCAAGAGGAGACCGGCCAAATTTAAATAAGATTAGGCTTTTTATTTTTGTTATGCTCATTCCCAGAAGAACAGGTCATGTGTTCACACATGAACACATGAACAAAATTGTCAACTGATTTCCCGAAGAAACTCGGAAAGGAAGAAAGAGTGAATAACACGAGCTTGAAGTCAGACATTAAAATATTTGTTGTCAAACTCCACAGCAAGCTTATTACCATCCCTCGCTTTACCAGACAAGGTAGTCACTTAAACACACTGATGAAGTGACACATGACCACCCAAATGAAGCAAATTATACTCAAAAACGAAACTAAAAAAAATATCTAAAGAAAGGTGTTATGTCATGAAGGGTTTGACGTTTTAGCCATAGAAGTATGTAAGGTCTAGGGTCATGCACTTTGTTCCAATCATATACTTCAAAATAACACACAGTTATATATGACTTTGACAGGTTTTTGCAGCCCCATCATCTGCTGTAGACAATGGATCAGCCAAACCTCCATGTTCTCTGACTTCTTCCTGCATATCTTTTTTAATAAATGCCCCAGTTCATTCACATGTTGTCTATATTGTGGAACAGAAGTATACCTGTGGTGTAAACTGAACTTGTAATGTTTGAGGTCATAGAACAAAGGCTCCCGCTGCTGCAGTATGCATGTGTGTGTGTGTGTGTGTGTGTCTGTATATGTGATAGAGAGAGAAAGGTGGGGTGATAGCATGTCACCCAGCCAAATATATTTTCTCTTCCTCCCCTGTGTAGGCTGGGGACGCTCAGCACACACCAGCTTCATCTCCTGCCGTGAGTGTTTGTGTCAGGACCAGTGCAGATGTCCGCTGTGTATTTGAATCAGTCACAGCACACTGCCTCCCAACACAGCTGAAAATCCCCTCTCACGGCCCACTGACGAAAACAGCCCATTTGGACAGAAAGATCACAGCACCAGGGACTGTAAAATAGCTGCTGTCTCTGCCTTTCATTTTAGAGTCCCCTAATAAAAAAATGATGGGCCAATGGTATTCTCAGAAAAAAAAAAGCCAAAGACAGACACATGGATTTTAAGAACTAAATTCCCCAGAGTCTCAGGGTCTGATACCATTTATCTCATCCTAAAATCTATAAATACACTATATATTATTAATGACTCTGAGGATAAATTACTTTAACCAGACTTTCACTTTCAAGAGGCTTTCAGCACATACTGAATTTCAATGAGGTCAGTGTAAACAAGATGAATTCACTGGGTGCTCAGCACTGCAGTATGTAACACCACATATATTTTATTAAATTAAGCAATAAAGATGAGTCCATCCCACTCATCTTTAACGGATCTGGCATTTTGAAACCTACCAACACATCATTTTTTGAAAAGTACTGTTTTGCCTCAAAGCCTGTTAATGCAAGTAATATCAACTTCTTTTCTTTTTTTTTTTTACATTTTATACTTTGAAGCCTTTTAGAGTGTTTATTAATCTACTGCTGCCAATGTAACGTTCATACAATAATCATGATTCAACTAAGCACGTTCAGACACATGACCACAGTATTAACAAGAATATGAACGTATTTTAAATGACAATAATTAATTAATATTAATTACATTAATTAATATAAATATTAATAACAATTACAGCATCACGGACCACAAGTTTTAACTTATGAATGATGCCGCGAATGACAGTCAGCAGTGTGGCTGCTTCTTTCTATCTGCCCGTCACAGCAGCGGCGAGATGAACTGCTCCGTGTTGTACACACCAGTGTGGGTCTCCTGGTGCTCTAAGTCTGGCTCACTTCTCTTTTATTTAGTGAATACATTTTATCAAGTTAACACATGAAGCCACTAACTGTCTGAAAGAGCAGTGGTTAGTGGATCATCTCATCTTATGAGGTGTCATGTACTGACACTGCATTGTAAGTGCTGATTTTAATGTTCTTTACACTGCTTCGCTGTTTCAGGATGCGACATTAAAGATTGGGGGGGGGGATTTTTATATCTACACCAGGAATAAAAATAATTCAGCAGAGGCAAAAACATGTAGACCTGAGGAAGGGAAGTCCCCCAGCAAACCTGGCAAATCTCTGTTCTTGTTTTTCACTGACATTGTGTTTTTAGTGCCTTGATGCAACCAGAGCTAGCATTCACTGTGCCACAATTAACAGATCACTCACTAGTATGCGCTGTATGGCTGTAATTTTTGTGTTGTAGTGTTGAACCATGGATGTGCTCTGTGAAGAGCTGGGGCCACTGGCTTTCTGTGCTCGTAAAGGTGTCCAGTCAACACTTTCACAGACACCTCTGTTATAGTTGCAGGATTTGTTAAATATGCTTTATGGAAACACGAGGGATTTTTATTTTATTTTTTATTTTTGCAGTGCTGAGAGTGACCACAGGTCTGAGTGGCAGTGGCAGAACCAGCTGTTAACACAGTAATGGAGTGAGCAAACATCGCTGTTATGCATGTGTTATTCACAACAATGATGACCCATTAAGGACAGTCACATGTCCACTGGGGTCAAGATGCAAAACCGCTACAACGTCCAAGCAAAGATATCTTTTACAAATCACGATTCTTGTATGCTGGACATTCTTCATCTGGGTCAGTGTATGCCAGAAAAAGCTTTAAAAGAGTAAAAGTGTTGTAGTTAACTAGTCACAGTTAATTCTCTAAATCAGATGGTCCTGAAAAAGTAAAATAGTCCTCATTCTTTTTTCTCCAGTGAAACAGAAAGTACTTCTTATAAACTTTGTGTCCTGCTCCATTTCAGTGTGATAGGTTCTAATGATGGTAGTTTTGTTTTAATCATTCTCATTTATATTATTCAGTCCTACAAGCAAAAAAGACTGAAAAATAATCTGCTGTCCAAAAAAAAATATGCCAACAGTTGTTTTAATGGTTGCTTGCAGTCTTTGAGCTACGCTGGGCTGATCGCCTCCTGATAAACAGAACATTTGGATTTAATAGAGATGAAGGAGAAGGATGAAGGGGTGTAAATGGGGTCTTTTTCATCATGGTTCCTACTAAGGACCAATGCCAGTCTTCATAATTGCTCTGCATACGCATATATGCATGCACACCAACACACAGACCAACTCCCCCATCGCATCCCCTGCCAAGCCAAGGCCAATTAAGCTGGCACTCTCTCCTGGCCTTAACTAAACTCTCACGCACACAGACAAAGACACGCATTTTCACTCAAACACAACCACACTCTGTGTCTCTCTACCTCACACTGTCTCTGACAGGGACAGATGGTCATATGTGTAGCCGATAAAGCAAGGTAGGCTCAGTCTTTCCTTTCAAAAGCGCTCAATGAAGATTGATAGGACCACTTAACAAAATCCACACACATGCACACACACTTAGATTAATAGTCTCTTGAGAACTCTTCAGAGCGTGTGTCTTTGCCAGAAGTCTGCAGAACATTGCAAACTTAAAACTGACTAGAACATTATTTGGCACCATTAGTGAACTTCTGCATGAATGGTTTTCGGCTTCCGCAGGGGGAAAGACTGAACGGGTCTATGAACCACTGCTGTACATTACTATTAACCTCATTTTTGACTCCATATTTTTATTTTTTGCTTTGCATGATTGAATTTGTACAATTTGTTTTCTGGGATATCTGATACCCTTGTGTGGAAAGCTTGTTGTTCATTTTGCTAATTTATCTTAAAAATCTAGTTAATTTGCTGTGTTGCTGAAGAAAATGATCAAAAAGATAATGCAGTCCGAAAGTGTGTGAACTCATAACAAAGTAAAAAAACAACTAGTATGCGTACGGAGTTCTCTGATGGCGTTCTAACTGCATAAATGTCGTATTCACACTGATACACTCTCTGTTCCAGTTCAACAAATGTAAATTTGGAGCAATTTTATACAAATTCATTATAAAACTTTATTTCCACACCTATTGGTGGAAAAAAACAAAATGAATTATTATTATAAATTATTATAAACTATTAACACATTTATCGCCTGAGTCTACAGCTGGGGCGGTGCTGGCACTGTCAGTCATATATAGTCAAAGACAAGCTCACAGAGATGAGTATAGATTCTTCCTTTGTTTCCTAGATCTCAAACTACTTGACAGAAAGGCCACAGTTTGTCAGGTTGGGGAACTGTGTTTCTGGGACATTAATGAGCAGCACGGGGGCTCCACAGGGAACTGTCCTGGCTCCATTCCTTTTCACATTGTATACAGCAGGCTTCAAATATAATTCGGAGTCCTGCTGCCACATCCAGATGACACTGTGTGCCGTATCAGGAATATACAGGAATCTGAATATTGGGATCTTGTTAAAGCCTTCAGCGACTGGAGTCAAAAAAACCACTTCATATTGAACACCTCTTGGACAAAGGAAATGATAATTGATTTCTGAAGATTAAGGCCCCTTCTACAGCCTGTCAAAGTTGTTGGGGGGGGGGGGGCACACAGGTGGTATCAAAATATAAATATCTAGGCTTATACTGGAATGACAAACTAGACTGGTCCCTGAATACAGAGGAAACATACAAAAAGGATCAGAGTGTCTCTTTTTGTTAAGAAAACTAAGATCTCTTGACATCTGCAGTAAAATGCTGAAGATGGTCTATGAGCCTGTGGTGACAACTGTGTTGTTCTCTGCTGCAGTCTACTGGGGGGGCAGCATAAGAAACAAGGCTGCAAGGAGACTGGAAAAACTGAGTGGCTCTATAACTGGAAACCAATCGGACGCACCGGGAGAGGTGGTGGAAAAATGCCACACTAAAGATATTAGAAGCCATCCTGAACAACTCTGATCACCCACTTTATAATCTTTATGGAACAAAAACAAAACATCAGTACTGGAAGACTCCTCTCTCTCTCTCTCTCTCTCTCTCTCTCTCTCTCTCAGAGAGATACAGAAAATCATTTGTACCCAGAGCCATCAAGCATTTCAATTCTCATACAAATAGCAGATGAGCTGTCAGACATATGAGTTTCCCTCTCGGGATCAGCAGTTATTCTTATTCTTAAAACTATGTTCAAAGGTCAAGACGAATGCTTCTGACAGAAGCATTTCTCCCTTTAGCAAAATGAGTATAACTGATCATTCAATCCTCAATACGATGCTTACTGAGGTATTTTTGGGATTCCTGTTGGAAATGTTGTGTGGTTTTTTTTTCACGAGACACCAGTAGATTTGCAGCAAACAGAACACCTGGTACTCACATATGAGGAACAGGTCACTCTGTCCTCACACAGCCATTATAATGATTTGACATCTCTATCTCTGAAGCCTGTGTGGAATACTAAGTGTTATCAGCAGCGTCGTGAACACAAAAGTGCAGATGCCCCTCTGTACTCATTCTGGTGCAGCTTGGCACTGGTTTTGGGGAAGATTTCATCATGACGCCCAAATTGGATGAGGTGATGCAGATGGAAGGGACAAGGCTGAACTGGTGCCTTTGCATGGTAATAACGGATTCAATCAACCAAAAAGGCAGTATCTCAAACTTCCTCTCAAACTTCCTAAAAGTTGATGGATAACAGACTGTGCTTTACTTGTGCATATTGAAACCCGATGTTCTATATTCTAAGTAATTCATATCAAACATGCATTAAAAGAGATTTTTTCATTTTGGAGGATACTTGTCTGAAATTCATGAACGGCATCAACTGGAGCTATAGAGGCAGACGGTCCACTTTGGACTCATCCCTGCTTTAGAAATGCGCTCCTGTTCATTTTCAGAACAGTGGCATTTTGAAAAAACATGATAACCAAGCACTATTAATCCATCCAATACAACTATGATGAACTACAGTATATTAAGTTTACACTGTTGAACAGGTGATCTATGACATTAGCAAATTACAAACAATAAATATTGAAGCAACTGATTATGCTTAACATGTATTATTCCTGGATTTACAAAAAAAAGAAAAAGAAAGAAAAGTTCATAAGGCTAATGCACATGATATGAAATCAATGCCAGATTTTCTTTTAGGCTGAAATGATAACAGTCTAAATAATTACACAGTAACCATCCATCCATCCATTTTCTTCCACTTATCCGGGGCCAGGTCGCGGGGTGGGGGTGGGGGCAGCAGCCTAAGCAGAGAAGTCCAGACCTCCCCCTCCCCAGCCACCTAGGTGGACCCCAAGGCATTCCCAGTCTGTCCCTGTCAGAGACAGTCCTGATCTTCCCCGGGATCTTCTCCCAGTACATGCCCGGAACACCTCACCCCAAGAGGCGCCCGGGAGGCATCCTAGTCAGATGCCCGAACCAAGTTGATAATATCCAAATTCGAAGGTTCCTCCAAATGCAATCGACAAATCCGTCCTTTTCCCCGGATTTGAAGGATGGGTCCAGTGTATCCATCATGTCCCACCGTGTCCCATGATTCATTGCGCAGCAAAACTCAAAGTGGCAATGATGCAGAGGAGCGGCCAAAAAGTTTGAAATATTACTGTTTCTGAGCCACCAAAGAAACTTTTAGGATGTTTTCAGAATGCAGATGTGTAAACTTCAAATATCTGCTCGATTTATCAAGATATTGCTTAATTGCAAAGGTGCTCCAATGTTTTCAGAGATGTCCGTTCCCATTGCTCTAACAGCCAGTTGTCAGCTGACCAGGTGGACGATGATACCCGGAGAGAAAGTCTTCTCGGGTTACAAAGGACCTGACCTGCATAGACTGGGTCCTTCTATGCTGAAGATCACCTTAGATAATGATGCTGAAAACCTACGCAAAATCAGCCAAAACACTTTATATTAAATATGCTGCTCTAATGCCTGCCTTATCATTGTCAATCCTCGTGGATGAACACAGTTCAAGGTCCACCTCATCTGACCTCACTGCTGCATGTGATATTTTGCCACAGTTGGGCAGTATACACTGTAGCTTCCAACAGGCTGCATACAGATGCATACATCTAAGCTTTTCTTGAAAATAGCTGCCTGCATTTAGAAATATTGTTGATGAGAAATGTGAGCATAATAGCATACCATAATAGTTTCAAAGTTTCAGGCTGTAAAACCGAAGCAGTGAGCTAAAGGGTGCTTAAATACACCTCATAACTGCTAGAAGCTTCAGAGTCTGGTGATAACACCCCTTTGATTGATCAAAAATATGAATTACTGCAGCTTCAAGTTAAAATGTGGGCTGAGGATTTTTCATCTGGTGAGAAAACAGTATGATCCCAAGGTTAATTAAACTGAATTGAATGTTGGCATATTGGAAATGGGGGGATTTTTATTATTTTCATTGTGTTTAGCTCTAAAATTGGATTTCATGTCCTTTTTTGTTTTTCACACTGGCAAATTATAGTTTTGAATTATTCAGCTTAACCTTTCTGTGAGTATTTTGTTTCTTTAAATTGGTTCTAAATTGCCAGCAATGCCCGAAAAACCTCTTTACAAAGTTATAAAACCTGCAGGTGCCCCATACAGAGCAGAGTGATGGAAAATGAGCGAGCGAGTAAGGTAGAGAGAATAATCTGAACCGGAGGTTGAAAGTGAAACTCAAATACAAAGTGTTTCCAGTATGAGGCCACTGACCCACGTGAGTGTTGGATAGAGATTCAAAGAGAGAGTGAGCCACAGGTTGAGAAGTTAGGAATGATTTCACAAAATGATACAGTGCGCAAAGTTGCAGGACCTGTCACTTTTTCTATGAAAAGAATCAGCAGAAAGATGAAATGTTTGCTCTATAAGAGACGTGTGTGTATCTCACTGTGTGTGTGTGTGTGTGTGTGTGAGAGAGAGATCCAGCCTGCAGCTTTGAAAAGAATAAGGCAGAGGAATAAAAGGCTAGGACACAAAATGACCCAAGAGAAATAAAGACAGTCTTATGTCTTAGAAAGCTCTGGGACGGGAGGGACACAGGTGGAGGAAAAGAGACACATAGCTGCAGCAATAGCCAAAATATCAACTGGATATCTAATTTGCTGTTAAGATAAAGACTGATGCCACCTTGCTTCCGATGCTGTTCCGCTGATGCTACAAAAGCCAGTGGCTAAATCAAATTAACATCTCTTCTGACTTAGAGTCTCCACCAGCACAAATCAAGGTGCTGAATTGCAAACAGGACCAGAGCAACAGAGCAAATCAATGTGTGTGTGTGTGTGTGTGTGTGTAAGTGCAATAAGGAGGCTGCAGAGTTCAAATGAACAGAGACAGAGTGTGAAACAGGTTTAGATACAAATGGGTTAAATCAAGTCATATTACCTTAATAATAATAATGTAATATTTAATAATGTAAAAAAAAATGTAGGCCATCTTTTTGGTTAGCTAAGACTAACAATGTGAGGGCATTTTTATTTATCCAAATGGAGCACCATCCTCTTACTCTGCATTTCAATTCAGTTCTATTTATATGGCACCAATTCACAACAACAGCCACCTCAAGCTGCTTTATACTGTACTCCAATAACCCTACAATATTAGAGAGAAAGCCCCAACAATCAGACAAACCCCTATGGGCAAGCACTTGGTGACAGTGGGAAAGAAAAATTCTCTTTAAACAGGAAGAAACAGATGGTGTCATTTGAACACATATACAGTAGAAAGTCAGATTCAAATGGCCCATGGAATTTTATTCAACTTGTAAAAAAATCCATCTTATGTGTAAGTCGGACAAAAGCCAATTCTTCCAAATTCTTCCAAATATCAGACAGTTTGGGGTCTAATATCGAATTTCGCAGCAATGACTCTGGATTTGCTTCCACAAACTTTATAATCTCATATTTTTGCTCGTAAGTGCGAGTTTGTAGCTCACGCTTGACTCCTGCGCTTGCCATGATTGTCTCTGTTGAAATGAACTGATTCACAGAGTGTAGCCAATCCAGACATCACGTGATCACTCAAGTGATCTCCAGGTGTTGTTAGGGTGTGTAGGAAGGCAGGAGCTGAGGAGGGCTTTAGCGATAATCTTAATGGGACCAGATTTTTCATCCAAGGTAGGCAAAAATATGACTTGTATGATCCGATTTAGGTGATGATTTTTATTGGAATTAACATTAGAAAAAAATGGGACCTGCAGAAGCCATCCGACTAGGACGAAAATTAGATTTGTGCAACTTCGACTTATTTTCTACTGTAGCTACACATACTACTCATATAACATGACCTTAAAGTGTTATGACTGCACTGACTAGAAAAATGTTCTTCTGGGCAATGGGTAGTGAAAAAGTAAGAGACTGTGAGAGCATTTTGGTACAGCATAACTTGATGCATAACCCTGTGCGCCGTAGTTGCATTGTAGTGGATGTTAACAACAACAGCAACCGTCTTTCTTGACCACAGACTGTATTAAAAAGACGAATGAGGTCTGAAAAAGGAATCCAATGCAGAAGTGCATTAAAGTGCACCACCACTAAAGGTGTGGGTACTGCTTCTGAAAAACATCTGGATCCAATATACTCCACTTGAGCAAAGTCAGTTCTTCTGGTCACAGCGCTCATTCAGCTTTTTGAAAACAGTTGCATCATTAAAGTGGACGTATTACCTCATTGTTTGCCATATGCAGTGCCAGTCAAAAGTTTGGACACATTCACCCATTCAACTATTGCTTTCATAATATACTGATGTTACCTAATTGCCTGAGGTGCAGCAGTTGTGCCAGCTTAACAGAAAACACTTTTAAGTCAAATTATGAGACCTGTCTATCAAATGACTTTATGGTTCTCAGGGGTTAAAATCATCAGCAGCTAACAAGACTGGTCGGAGAAAATAAAATGCGACATCCAGCCATCCCGCTCTTACTCAGGTCCCCAGCAATACATCCAGATCAGTCTGTGGCTGATTAGATGAATGCTTGTTAAGAGCTAAATTAAAATGATAAAGTAAAGGTAAATGACACAAACAGGACACAGGGACAGACAGACACACTCATACGCAGATTCCTAAACTATGCCACAGTCAATGGTGGGCACAATGAAATACTCCGCACAAGTTTGGAAACTTTTATATTGACTTCTATGCAACCTTTATTTCACTTGTGGTGGGATTTCAAAGGTTTAATGTAAATGGATGGAAAGAAACAGTTACAGAGGAAAGCTTGTTTTATCCCCCCCCTTATTCATTTAGCATTAGGATGCTGCAGTCTTTACTCCATCTCTGCTCTGTCACATCCTGTCCTCACAGCTTCTGTCTGCCCTGGAGTTCATCACTGGGTCTGAGCTAAAATGTGAATCACATGAAAAAACAAAACAACAACAACAAAAAAAAAAACCACACACACACATTTGTCCTGCCTTGAACTGATGACAGAGGGAAAATGGGGACAGAAATAATCCAGTCATCAGAGGAAAATTTGGTATTTTAAAAGTTCTTGGGGAATTAAATGTTTTCACAAACTTTTTGCTGCAGCTTCTTTGAAAATTAAACAGGAATTTAACACTTGGAAGCATTAGAGGATGTTGGAAAGAGATAAATGGCATCACAATGGCATGTAATGAGCCATTTAAATGGTATTTTGTAATATACAAAAAAATACAGAGATTGCCTTTGTTCGCTTTCATAAAAGAGTCACAGTTCAAGGACAGGACAGAGACCCTGAGCACAATAAATACTTGCGATCAGGAACTTTATTTGAATCTTAATGACAATATAAAGACAATCCATATTCTATTTTATGTAGACATTATGAAAAGAACTACATTTGAGGCAATGAAAGTGTCCTTGAAAAGCACATTTCAAACACATTTGAGATGCTTCATGTGACATGAGGAAATAAACTGAAGCTACTGAGGAAAAACAGGGAGAAGGACGTCACAGCAAAAATTGCAAGAGATTATAACAGATCATAACAAAGTGTGAATTCATCACAAAAAAAAGCAAAAAATTTCTTTGTGTTCGTGGACGAACTGTCACGTTTTTCCTGTTGACGTTCACAAATTTTTAAGTAGTGTATTTCATCAGGAAGCATATGTTATGGAGTTATACTTCTCTTTGTCCAGGCAAAACCAAGGAGTCACCATGGCAACCAAGAATGTGGCAACATCACCAGATGAACCCAAACCATCTTTTTCAAAACCTATCCTCCTTAGTTTCTGAGGTCTATCCAAGCAGTATGTTAACATATCAGTGCACGTGTGTCCGTATATGTCAATGGGTCAGACTGGGCTCTCTGGTGTAAACATCAGATTCACTCCACCAGCACCCAATCCAACCTCCTAATCCAGACTTTCTTTGGCTTTATGCCTTAGTTGTTTTCTATGGTTATGCTTGCAGCTGTAAAGACTTCCTGGTATTTTCTTGTTTTTTATACACCTACCTGCCCCACTGAAGAGCACCTGTTGGATCAGAGTCAGGCAGCGCTTCCTCCTTCTTTGTAACTGTGAACTAAACCAGTGTCACTTTTCTTTTTTTTAACCTCTTCCTCCACCCTTTGCCATCCATCCTTTGGCATCCTGATGCATCCCCTTGCACATATAAAGAAGTGAATTTAAAGCAACTCTGGATGTGCCTTCAGCAGGCGTCCTTATCAAATGAATACATCATCATATCTCCGTGAACTGTGCCACTCGCAGAAGTGTTTGATACCAAGGGACTTCTTTTCACTTTCTTTCCCCTCTCTCTGTGTCTCACACACACACACACACACATAAGCGCACAGTTCACAATCATTCCCTGAAGACATTTCTGAAGGCTTTAGTTCTTTCAAAGAGCTCCTCTTTGAATTTCTGATGTCTGGGGAAAAGCTCTGGAAGTTTGGAAAATTCAACAGAGAAACTTCAAACCCAGAGTGAAGCACTGACACATGCACACCCCCCAAACACAGACTGTGACATAGCCCACCACACACACACACACACACACACACACACACACACACACACACACACACACACACACACACATATCTCACACAATTACCCCTCAGATAAGATGTAATCTAGGTTCACAAAGAAAGGTTCTTTCGAATACTTTGCTTGTGATTTAAGTTTGTGTACATTTGGTTCTGTTGCCACAAAGAGATGCAAAACTTTCTAGTAGCAACTCCAGAGCACAATCAGACAAGTAGAGGTAGACACTAACTTCAAGACTGTTAAAGCAAACTGAATAATAACACAGCCACATTCCCTCGCACATCTGGCTTCATCAAAGAGCGTCAGTTCTTTTTTAAGTTTACAGTGCATATTTTTTAAAAATTATATAAAGGATGAGTCTTTTTACTATAGGAAGTTTGGATGAAGTCCTTGAATCACTCTTGAAAATGCTGCTTTCAGATAATTCTAATGCACTGAACAAGCAGGCAATGCACGTCTTACAGCAACTTAAGAGGAGCATATTATACTAAGTTGATTATTTTGAATGTGCAGTACTTTTGCTGAATGAGTCATCCTCACTCAATAGTTTAAAGAGCTCTGCTTAATGTACTCTTAGCTGGGAAAACATTATTGTAAACTTAAATAAACATAAATAAACTAAAAACAATGTTAGCATGCATTGCTTAAATGTTGTCTTTTAGAATGTTAAGAATATGCACAATATTTACATGATGCGTTAAGAAACATAATTATCACCCTATACATTTGCACATGTAAACCAAATGGGAGCCATTATTTTCTAAGCCGGAACAAAGCTCAGGCACAACAAAATGAAACTAACATTTTTAAAAATGTATGAAGATCAATAACCTGTAGTAAAAATTACAGAATTTATTTAGGAAAAATGTATTTAAATATAAAGGAAGTGGTTGACTCCACCTGATTTTTTTTTGCTTCGTTTTTTTGTCTAAAAAAAAACAAACACCACTGAATCACGGGGACGCGTGGGTTTGAGAGTCACTGTTATGGCCTGTGAACTATTGTGTTGCTTATAATTTGAAACCTTTGGTGACATGGCCCAGTTTTAGGGTTTTCGCCTTCACTTTTGGATGCTTCTGGTTTCTAGTTGGCACTACATGTTGGGGTTCAACAAGAGGAGCTCCGTCTGCCTACTTTGCACTCCTGCTCCACAGGGTCTTTTTTTTTGTTCTAGCATCACTGCCCTCCTGTTCATCCTCCATCCTCTGGTTTTTATTCGCTGACCTCGTGTACTCACCCTCTGGCGGTCACTGCCATCGCTTGTGGCTCTGCCTCTCTTTCCCATTTTATAAAACTCATTCTCAACATTAAAAACAAAACTCTAGGTATAGATGTAATTCACCTTCCAGTTTAATTTTTTATAGCTACCTGGCTCTCGTTCTGCCTGTCTGGTTTGTTTCTACTCTTGGATCTTTCCTGTTCTCTTTGTGCTTATGACAGTTTCCTCTCATTTCATTTTTCTCCCACCTTGCTTGTTCAATTAATATGTATATTCATAACCCCCATAAGTCACACCCAGTCAAGCCTTGGTGTGGACTTTATATGCAGTTGCTTAATTTCTAAAATGTGCTTTGCATATTGTGGAAAGGCGAAGTCGAGATATCTCAGTGCCTGCTGCAGTGATTCTGACCACTCCTCTTACTTGGTGGAGGTACAAATAAGGTACAAATAAGTGCCTCCTTAAAGTCATTACTGTCACATGTTAATAAAGCGGGGATGGTTACACGTACAGAAATACGTACATGTAACCTTGAATGGGCAAAGAAAAGTAAAGTGATATTGAACAAACATCCAAACCAATGCAAAGTTGTTTGTGAGAAGAGAAAACTGACACACACACACACATAGAGGGAACAAGGAATTGCAAGTGGTTGAGCTGGGTGAGAAAGAACAGCTTTGTGTGTGTCCCTTGTGCGCTAGTTCTGGCTGCCTTCCAGTGACAGGCACTCTCATTTGGTCCTGAGGGGCTCACGAGCATGTACACACCCAGACACACAGACACACACATGCAAGCGCTTTTTAAAGCAGCAGGACAATGGAGCCGCAGCTTCCAGCTCCATCAAACACATGGTCTACAGAGTAAGCCAAGGGGGATTGAAGCCTTGTTTATTGAAGCCTTAGTTTATCCATTGTTAGTCAGCCAGGTATTCTTTCATTCTCATCTACCCATCCCTCAGACACCACGCGCACCTTCATAACCAGGGTATTTCAGTTTCAGCCCATCTGGGTGATTACTTTGAAACAAAGCACTATTATGTTAGTATGTCTCAGAATACAAAACTAATGTAAATAAGTAAACAAATGTGTGCTTCAACTTGCATCCATCATCTTTTCATTTCACAAGCCGAGACCAGACTAAATGGACATTTACTGCCTAGCTGAAAAGCATTAAAAATGCAAATTATGATACATCTTCAACAAACTTGCAATGTCAGTAATCCCACCAGACTAATCTGACATTAGTTTGGAGTCTTCCCGCCCCTAATCCTTAGAAAAACTCTGTTTTACACTGAAGACGAGGACTTAAGGCTGAAGCCCTTGGGGGTGTTTGAGCTTTAAATACTTGTTCAGCTGGTTGACTTGAGCCAAGACTTGCTTTTGCAGAATGCTCAGTTTATTCAGTAAGTTCTGTAAAGTAGTTCTTAAGACAGCTAAACAGAGCAGTGGTGTAAACAGAGAAATGGATGAACATGAAGCCACGGTACACTCAACAGAAGACTCTACAGGGGGAATTATTGCTGTGTTCAACATGCACCGCTTATTTGTCATATGATGTGCTATATATACAGTATATCCACTCATCAGGGGCATGAATGTCATGGAAATTTTGGGATTTATATATATATATATATATATATATATATATATATATATATATATATATATATATATATATATATATATATATATATATATATATATACACACACATATATATATATATATATATATATATATTTTTTTTTAATGTTCTTTTTCCAGTATGAAATGCTTGCACAGCATAAGTCTTTAATGACTGGGTGCACGAGTTTGTTTTTTATTTGGGATTTTCTCGAATCCACACAGGGTCAGAGGTATACATACAGGCTTAAATATATACATACATTCTCACCGATATTTGGTTAAATGTTCCTTAGCAAGTTGCACCTCAGCCAGATGCTTCTGGTAGCTATCACCAAGCTTCTGGCATAATCCTGGCTGTATATTTGACCACACTTCTTGACAGAATTGGTAGAGTTAGGTTGGTTTCATGGACCTGGCTTTTAAGCGTAGTACACAGATTTTCAGCATGTTTGAGGTTCCGGTTTTGGAAAGGCCATTTTTAGAAGCTTCGTGTTAGCCTGCTTTATCCATTACAAAATCAGTTTTGATGTGTGTTTATGATCATTGTCCTGTTGGAACACACAATTGTATCCAAGTTTCAACCATCTTGCTGTTGATTTGAGGATAAGTTGAAGAATTTGGAGTCCTGCTTCTTCACAATTCCATCCACTTCGTACAGTACCTGTACCACTGGTAGCAAAACAGCTCCAAAGCATGATGCTACCACCTCCATGCTTGACATTGATACTGTGTTCTTAGGTTTGAAAGCCTCACCTTTTTTTCCTCTAAACATATCACTTGTCATTGTGGCCAGATAGCTCAATCTTTGTCTCATCTGACCATAAAACCTTTCTCTAGAAGACATTTGGCTTGTCCATGTGAGTAGCTGCAAATTTCAGTCAAGCTCAACAGCCGATTCGAATGTTATCAGTCCATTAAATGCACGTTATCAACGATTATCAGACCCATAGTTAAGGGCCAGAAGGGGCCGTCTCCACCTCCTAGCCAGCAAAAAGGTTGTTATCATCATTCCAATTGAGGACCACTGTTCTGGTGTGACGTGGACTGGAGTGGATGTCTGGAGTGGATCTGGATTCCGCTGTAATTAATGATAACGGCCTACTGAGACAGCTAGCAGGTGCAGGAGGGCCAGTCTGAACTACACTTATGGGACTGATAACTGATAATAAAGTGCATTTAAGGACTGATAACATTCAAATCGGCTGAATTAGAGCGGTAGCTGGCTGCTGGGGGGGACTACGATGAATCCAGATCCACTCCAGACACCCAACTCCAGTCCATGTCACACCGGAATAGTGTTCCTCGAATAAAACGATGATAACAACCTTTTTGACTGGCTAGGAGGTGGAGACAGCCCCTCCTGGCCCTTAACTATGGGTCTGATAACTGTTGATAACGCGCATTTAATGGACTGATAAAATTCGAAGCGGGTGAGCTCAAAGGCATGTATTTTAGAGAAGGGCTTCTTTTTTGTCAACACCCTTCTCAGTCCATGTCTATGTAAAACTTACTTGTTTATTGATAGTGATACTGGTGTTCCAGCAGCTTGAAGGTCATTGGCAGGCTTGGAAGACTGCCCCAGACCTGAGAGATCTATTGAATAACCTCCTGCAAAAGAGCCAGCAAGCCTTATGAATGGAGTATCTTTATTGAGTGGTCAGCCACTTTGGGGTCATTCCATGAAAAATAATTTTGTGCCTCCAATCTGTTCCCTTCAAAATTAACTGCATTTAATGGGATATGAGCAACTGCATGTAAAATTAGTCAAATCAAAGAAAACCTTTCGCCTGACCCACTCTGAGTGAACAGATTTATTTTGCACAGTAATGTTAGCATATCTAATGAAGCCATGCAACATTTTACCTTCATACTATGAACTTTGTATTGTATTCCCTTTAAGTACAAGAACTCTATTAGAATGTTTCAGATATCCGAGAATCCTTAAAGAAAGGAGAAATCTGATTAACACTGTAAACATGGAAATTTAGCTCATAAACTATTAAAAAGTGCCAGTTGTAAGTTAGTTTTAATTTAAAAATAACAAATAGCTCTTTCAAATTCTAAAAGACCATTTAAGATTTGTACATTTATATTTTTATCATCTCTTTCTCATTATTTCTCATAACTCTTTCTTCTCCTCTTTATCTGCCTTCTCCTCAGTCATCTTAACCTCATCCTTTTCCTCCTCACCTGAAGCTGCAGTCAGGCCTCTAACATAAGGAAACATGCAAAAATATGCTTATTTATTCCCAATATTGTCATGGTGTGCTGCTGTGCAGGCAGGAAGGAGGACCCCAAATGCAGAACTCCGGTTAGGTGGAATTTACACACACGTTTATTTACACAAGCCTTTCAAAAAACAAGCATGAACTCTCCTTGGAATGACATCTGATGGGGAGAGACCTGAAACAGACTTGACTTGACAAACATGCAGGAGAGACAGCCAACAACCACCAATGACGCGACAACAGGCACAGAAAACACTGGACTTAAATCCACAGGAGGACTGATGAGGGAAGAGAAAACAGGAGGGAACACAGGTGACGCAGATGATCCTAACGAGACCAGGGGAAACAAAACTGAACACAACAGACAGGGACCAGATAACTATCAAAATAAAACAGGAAGAGACCAGACCAGGAATACACAGACATGACACAGGGAAACACCAGGGACCAGAAATAAACAGAAATACAAAAAGGAATACAAAACACTGGGCCACCAGCCCAGGACCATGACAAATATGGTCACAGTTACCTATTGTCAGCAGACTTGACCATTCCCCGGGCAGCTGACAAAGGAGTCTGCTAGCAACAACAGCTGGTTATAAGCTAATCTTATGCCAGCTAATGTTAGGCTTAAGTGTCCTAAAAATCACTTTCCCTTCGATAAGCAGCTTGATTACATTCTCGCATCATATGAGAGTTTATTAAAAAATTGCCCGATTCTGGCATCATTAGATTCACTTCAAAGAAAACTTCAGTAACACTGGCTAACACCAGCAAAAAACAGCAGCCCCTACAAACAGAAAGACTCAGAATATGCTCAACAACTCACCTCAATATCACTGCCATCAGTCAGAAATGAGTTACCCTGACTCACCGACCTATTTGGGACTCCTTTCACAAAGTTTTTCAGCCGTCTCCAGAATAAATGGACGTGGATGCTTCACACCCAGCATTTTGACAGCAGATACAAATGGTGGACTGAGAGTGTACATGAACACTCTGAGGCAACTTGGGGCAAAAATGTAAAATATTGCAAAATATTTAATTGACACCTCCATTTTTGTTTTTTTTTAGTTTACATTCATTGTCAAGTCTTGATATTATTCTTATAATTATACAAAACTTTTAGTACACAGAATTCACAGGCCAGTGTTATAGCGAATGACCAATTGCTAGTGCTAATAGCTAGCAAACGGTGATGATAGCGATCTGTTCCGGTAGCTAACAGCTGAAATTTTCAGCCTGGTCTGACAGTACCTCTGCCAGGTGCAGTGCCGGGTGACCGACTGCTAGCTAGAACCCTGCTGACTGAAGGAGAAACTTGCTTGCCGCCATTATAGCGAGAAGCAGCAGGGCCGGCCATGACTGTTGTGAGGTAAAGAGAGGCATACCCTCACGTGGGTAACTGCTTAAAATGAGTTACAGCAAATGAAAGGTCTCCTTTTTTACCTCACAGGCCATAATACCCTCTTTGTCGAACTAATTTTCTGATATAGTCTTAACAAAGAGGCCACAAAAGGGCAAAGACATTCTGTGAAATGCTATTTATTCACATGGCTGTTTTCCAATTTACTTAATTTTCATTTTTGGTAATTGGTAATGTAACTCTTCCAGGTTTTCCTGGGCAATTTTGTCTGACATTGTTGGTCGAGCCTGAAGATTGTTGGGCCGTCCCCAGAATGTGCCATCACATTCTTCTCATGCACGCACAGAGCCAAAATGGCAGGCAGTAAAAGCCTTTTTCCACTCAAGGTGAATTACGCTGAACAGTGCGGCTCTAACAGCAGCCTGTAACAGAGACTTTTAGTGGGTGTTTATAAAAGCTGTCATAAAAAGAGGAGAGGAGTAAAGGTAAAGACAGGTGAAGAGAAAGCCGGATAGCCAAAAGCAGAAGGGGGTGGCTGGTGGGGGTAAATGAGGGACAAAGAGATCAGGACAGAGAGGTGGTGGTGGTTGGGGGGGGGGGCAGAGGGAAAGTAAGCATGTGAAAGACGAGACAGAAAAGAAGAGGAAAGGAAGAAGGGAAAGATGGAAGGAAAAATAAGATAACTAAAAGATATGAAGTAATGATTCAACTCCTGGAGGATGAAGATGATGAGAAGGAGGAGAGATGAGAAAGGAGAGGTAGGACTTGAGTAGAGGCTAGGAAGAGGTAATGGTGATCACAGGATAGAAAGTATATGGAAGAGAAATGATGGATATGACAGCCCTCGTTTTAAGCATTTTCCACCAAGGAGCTGCAGTAGTAGTGACATTGCCTTCAATATTATTTTGGGGTTCTGGAAGTCAGCCTCATATTTAGCAGACAAGGTCAATCTGAAGCAATTCCAGTGCTTGGGTGGATGCCCAGACTTTATGGAAGGCAATACAAAATCTCACTTTAAAGGGTTAGGTCACCAAAATTACAAAACACTTATTTTCTTACTTCCTTCTAGCGCTCTGTGGATCTGCAAGATAATGTTATTCGAGGAGGCTCAGTATAACCCTGAACATTACGCTGCACTAATATCAAGCAGTTCCAGTAAAAACAGCTCACAGTGAGTTCTGTGAGAGTAACCGTCAGCCATTTCATGATCTACGCAACACAGCGCCTCTTCTTCATTTTCCAAATGGGAACTGCACTCACAGTTCAAGGTTAATCCTCTTAAATCTAAGTTGTCATTGGTGATGACCCCTATGATTTCTTTTTCTTTTATTAAATTGTTCTGCGACGTCTCGGCAGTCATTAAACATTATGCACATTGTTTCCAGAAAAGTCAGCTTTTCCTTTTAGGGTTGGGGTAGGTTTAGGGTTTGGCTTAACAGCTGTGATGACTTAGAGATCCTAAAAATGAGATTACCTCTCATTGATATAATATCACATTTGGTGCTGTGCTTACTCCTGTCCCCAGCAGTACACCTGCCAGGTGTGCTGTGTATTGAATAAACAGTTGTTGTGATAGATTAAGAACAGTCACAGAGATTTCTGGATATATTAAAGGTGCTGATGTTATATGGCATGTTAGTAGAGCATAGCTGTTCACGCATTGGGGTTCACAGACATTTTAAATGGACAGCTATAGTGAAATTTGGATGAATGAAAACACTTTAGAGCAGACACGCCCAAAGTCCGAACCCCGGGCCAAATGCGGCCAGCGTTCATATTTCCACTGGCCCGAAGCCTCTGTCATAAAATCAATAATATGTGGCCCCCCAGTACTGTTGTCCACAGTATAAAATACACGTGTAAAAAAAGCAATTTTATATTTCACCACAGGATGGCGGTAAACTTGTGCCTGAACTCTCATGACCCCGTTTTGCACGTGATCTGTTTTGTTGCCCATTTCTAAAATGGCAGCTGGAAGTAAGAAAACGTAAAGTTTACAGCGAGGGCCAAACAACTGTGTCTGCCTAATTTGCCAAGAGACTGTGGCTGTGTTCAAGGAGTTCAATATAAAGAAGCACTACTAAACATGCCAATTACGACGAGCTAACTGGGAACGAACGCTGTGAAAAACCGAAGCAACTGGAAGCAACACTTTTTCACAAGAGCCATTGAGTTGAATGAAAATGCCACAAAGGCAAGCTATGAGGTGGCAACGCTGATTGCCAAGCACTGCAAACCTTTATACTGAGGGTGAATTTATTAAAGACTGAGTGATGGAAATGGTGGAGAACATTTGTCCTGAGAAAAAAGTTTCATCTGATATTAAGAGACACTTGGAGGCAAAAGGAGTGGCGTTTGAATTTTTTTTGTTAGCCTGCGACGAAAGCAGGGATGCATCCAACACCGCTCAGTTACTGATTTTTTTTGAGAGGAGTGGACAGTGAAATGAGCGTGAGTGAAGAGCTGCACTTGACCTCCAGAGTCTTAAGGACCAAACAAGAGGGATAGATTTATTAGCTTCAGTTTGTTCCGCCATTGATGGCATAAAACTACAATGGAATAAAATCACGGGGATCATTACGGATGGCGCACCTGCCATGGTTGGCGAGCACAGTGGATTATCAACCCTAGTGTGTAACAAAGTCAGCGAAGAAGGAGGCAAAGCTATAAAACTCTATTGTATTATTCATCAACAAGTTCTATGTGCCAAACATCTGAAATATGATCATGTTATGAAACCGGTGATAAAGGCTATTAATTATATTCGCTATAAAGCCCTGTGCCACCGCCAGTTTCAACAATTCCTACTAGACATCCACACTTAATACAGAGATGTTGTGTATCACACTAATGTAAGATGGCTCAGTTGGGGGTCTGCACTGCAGCATTTCTACTCTCTTAAAGAGGAAATTGGACAATTCTTGGAAAAAGGGACAACCGATGTCAGAACTAACTGATCCTGTTTGGCTGGCTGATTTTGGACTTTTAGTTGACATAACCTGACATTTGAATGCCCTGAACACAAGCCTTCAGGGGCAAAATGCAATGATAAGCCAACTGTATTCACATATCAAAGCCTTTTGGACCAAGCTGCTACTTTTCCAAAGCCACCTGTCACAAACGCAGCCCATACTGCATATTTCCAAACTCGGCAAGAAATAATGACCTGTTTTCCAGAGCACAATATCAGTGCGCAATGGAGGTATGCCGCAAACATTTCATCTCTGGCTGAGGAGTTTTAACAGCGTTTCAGGGATTTTGCAACTATTGAAAAGGAGATCACGCTTTTTCCCCTCCTTTTCCGTGGATCCCAGTGACGTTCCAGCCCACCTGCAGTTGGAGCTCAATGAGCTGCAGTGTGACATGGAGTTTCGCAGTCAGCACCAACAACTCCCTCTTGTCAACTTTTACCAGCAGCGGGATAAAGACAGGTTCCAAGAGATTTGAACATTTGCTAAGAAAATTTTGAGCTTGTTTGGCTCGACATACTTGTGCGAGAAGACGTTCTCAGTTATGAACAAGTTATGAACATGAATAAGTGTGAGGACAAGACTAAGTGACTCCCACCTACGTGACATCTTGCGCATTAAAACCACCGTTTTTGAGCCAGACCTGCCCCATTTACTGCAGTCCAGATCTCAGTATCACCCTTCGCATTAATGCAAACATGTTATTTGTGTCATGTACGGCTGTGTGGCAGGCAGGAAGTGGACCCCAACGCAGGATATGGAAGCCAAGGTGATCAGGTAATGTAGCCTTTATTTGGCGTGAGCAATACAGAACAAGGGGGAGAAAATGCATCCAAACAGAAAGAGAACTAAACAGGAAATCCCAAAACCAAGGAAACACATGGACAAGACACAGCAGGGGAGCAAATGATGACGACACGACAACAGGCAGAAAAATCACAGGGCTTAAATACACAGGAGGGCTAATGAGGTAGGTGGAAACAGGTGGGAACACAGGTGACACTAAAAACACTGACGAGACCAGGGGAAGCAAAACTAAACACAAAGCATGGGGAACACAGGACTGTCAAAATAAAACAGGAAATGACCAGACCAGAAACACGCAGACTTGACACGGGGAAACACAAGGGACCAGAAATAAACAGGAATACAAAAGAGAACACAAAACACTGGGCCACCGGCCCAGGACCATGACCATTTGTTGATTCTGGTTAATAAAGGTTTGAGTTTGAGTCAAATTTCGTGAAATACTTTATTTGCATTCAATTTATTTTTATTATAAAATTCATTTATCCAGGTCAGGCAGTTATCAGATCTACCTAGCAGCAGACAGTATAGTAAAACAAAGCAAAATAAAAGGAAATACAAAAAAGCAATCCCCGTCGGTAGCATGTAAATTTCCTGCCGGCCCGTATGACAATTTTTTTATGTCAATGCGGCCCCTGAGCCAAAAAGTTTGAGCACCCCTGCTTTAGAGGATAAGTAGTGGGAAAACAGAAACACTAGAGGGAACTGCACATGCAGAGCTTTCAGACAGAAACTTGGACAGGGAGAGACGCAGGCTTTAATTTGTACTGACAAACAGCTTGGGGCAGAAAGAGTCTCCTGAGAGGGCAAAGTAGCCTATCATCAGACAAGCTCTGATCGCAGTATTGTGACATGGAAGCTGATGCTTAGTATATCCACTTGTTCTACACTGACAATAGCAGTTTTCGTAGTATTTGCACCGTGTCAGCATATCTCACCTGTCCAGAGTCCCTGCATGAATGTAGTCGCCACAGGCACATTCGTGCACACAAGCAGACTGTGAGCCTGCCCCCAAACGCAGTGATGAGATTAATAGTACTGCAAGTGTGTAGATACTGAAGGGTGAAGGGTGCGGAGGCGTGATGCAGAAGCAGCTGTGTTTGTGTGCACACTGCATGTGTCCTTCTGGAGGATATTTGGCCAGAGTGCACAGCTGCAGTTTTATGAGTCCTATAGACAAAGTGTTGTGTCAAGACAAAGTTTGATTTGTGCTCAGTACCTGCTATCTATTTTCGCTCTACCCTTCCGCTTCACTCTTATGGACGTCCATCTCTTCTTCCCAATCCACTCCTCATCCCTGCTCGTTCCCTCTCTTGCAAAACAAATGCGATGTACAACCAGCCCTCCCCCACCCTGAACGCCCTGTCATCACTCTCGTTCACTCTCTCTTGCTCTTCCAGCTATTGGACTTGTGACAGATTCAGAGAAATATTGAGAATCCATTTTCGGACCAGATGGGGAGCTGAGGAGTTGTAAATCTCTAAGTCTTGACAAGAAAACAAGGCAAAAAAAAAAAAAAAAAAGAGAGAGAGAGAGAGAGAGAGAGAGAGAGAGAGAAAAGTAATGGAATGCTGATTCATCAAAACAAGGTCTTCATCTGCAATACCGGTCAGATAAAACTCATAAGGCACAACTCTGTGTTTTTATATAAAGCATACCAAGGGAAACATTTTAGTTCAAGCCCAGTTTGGTGAAATAGGTAACAACACACAGACAAGTCCAAACAAAACAAAACAAAACAAAACAAAGAAACCACAACATGGTATAATATTTATAATTTGTGTTCTTAATATTTTTACATTTAACATGCCTGGTGGGAGAGGAGGGTGAATGGACACCATCACCCACTATGACCTCATTGATAAATAGATAAAGCAGAATTATCACCATTATAACATCATCAAAAACACACATGTCCCCTATGTGAGTCTTGTTTGTCCTTCTCTTGGATGGTTGTCTGAACAGAATTTCGTTGTATGTATAATGACAATAAAGTTCTATTCTATTCTTCTATTCTAAAAAACAGACACTATATAAGTAAAAGTAGAACTTATGGCAAAGTTCTTGTACTGTTCACAGCTGGACCTCACAAGTATCTGGTTAGTGTAAAAGACCAAAGGTGCGGAGCAGCGAGAAAGCAACTTTTAAACGCTAAGAACCACTCATGTAAACGCCAAACACTACACCCGCCGAGTCCGAAGGAGAATGGATGGCTTTAAGAGAGAATTGTTGTACACAAAGAATTCTCTTGATATCTCTGGGAAGATACTGTAACAGCAAAAATGGAAACAGAAACTTCGGGGGGGGGAGCTTTTTAAAGCCTTATGACCTCAGGGGCAGTTCGAGTGTGAAGTAGCTGGTATGAGGATTGGCACCTCAAAGGTTCTCAGTTGGAAAAGGGTGGAGCGTACACTGCTGGGAAGGAGTTGCTGCCCCAAATGGACGAATTTAAGTATCTCAGGGTCTTGTTCATGAGTGCGAGGACAGTGGAGGGGTGATGTCAGTGCTGCATCGATCTGTTGTGGTGAAGAGAGAGCTGAGTGTGAAAGCAAAGTTGTCAATTTACAGGCTGATCTTCCCTCAGCTACACTCTAAAAAGTGGACGTGCAGAAAGTTGAAGCCACTTAAAATTTTGAGTGACTTCAACTTTCTGCACATACACTCTTTACTGAGTACAGTCACGAGATTTGGGAAGTGATCAAAAGAACAAAATCACAAATACAAGTGGCGGAAATGAGCTTCCTCCGAAGAGTGGCATTAAAGGAAACTCACAGACCATTTAAAGCTGATGTTTTGTGTCTACATTTGGCTCTTCCTTTAGTTAACCTGTAACAGTCAGAACATTTAGAGGCTCCAACTTGGGTTCTGCTCGCACCTCAGCCCTGAAATTCACATGATAGTGTTTGTTCTTTCATACTGAGATTATTCAGTCATCCTTAAAGCACAGCGGACAGCTTGGAGCCTTGTTGACTTTTTTGTCACTCTCTGTTCAGCCCACCCCAACTGATGCTCAGACTCTCCGTAACATCAACTCAGCATGCATTCATCTGTGTTTGACTCCAGAAATATGCAAACCTGAGACATTTTTTGGACTGAAATGACTCAACACATAATTAACAGCTTTGATTAAACGAGCCAGGGCAGCAGGTTTAACAGTATGTACATGACCAAATGGGCCATCCCAGCCTCAGTTTCATGGTCTGCAAGCAGTGGCTGCTCCATACTCTTGCAGCACAACCAGATGGCCAGACTGCCTCCGGGTCACACTTTGTTCAAACAAGTTGCTTATTTAAGAACCCAAACAAATGTTGCCAGCCAAAGGACCAAAGAGCCAGACCAGAGGTGTCACCCTAGAAGCTTTATATCAAATCAAACAGACTGCGAGATAATGTATGATTTTGTGTTTAGTTGTGACAGAGAGAGCTCATCAACGTGGATAGCTTTGTCCTATCACCATATTTTCATTGACAAAGCCAGCTGACTGGCTATAAAAGACCTTATGTTCCTTTTTATTGTAGACATTTCACATTTTGCTGCTTTCATTTGAACTCATTAACAGAAAAATGTTGGCTTTTACAACCTTGTTGTGTCTTTTTAATGGTTGTTGTGCTGCTCTTTTAACTAGTGGGACCAGTAAAGACATTTTAATCCAAAAGAAAGAGGGAAAAAAAAAGCTTCAGCCTACTGTTTTTTTTCCCATTAATTAAATGCATGTGTAAGTTCAACCTTTGTTGAGCAACAGAAAAATTAGTGCTCAATATAATGTTTATTTTGTTACATTTGCACGCTGCGCTCTGACTAAGTGACACAAAGCAAGTGTTGTGCATTTCTTCTGCCAGCTGTGAAAACTACAGCAGGCAAATATTAGAGTTTTAAATAAATGAATACAATCAGTTTACAGAAAATGGCATTGCTTGCAGGCAAAGCATATGGCCACCAAATGTCAGCCCTGCTTTTTAAGAAATGCAGCTGGTTCATTAGTGCAGCCTGTTTTAACAGCCTAAATGATGGCACGGGAGCAACAAGGAACTCCAAATGTCTCAGCCATGACGGCAACACTGAGCCGTTCTACAGCAGCAATGTTCAACAGTCCACTGTACTCCGCTGTCATTTGTCCTGCTAGTCATTCACCTTGGCACCCCACCATTACTGCTCTTATTTCTTAAGGCTACCGTGGAATTTACAGGCTCAACTGACAGGATGTCCTAAGTAGAATTGAACGCCCGGGGCCCGCGCAAGAGAGACTGAACACTTGCTCACCAAACAGCACTCAATAACACCAATGACAGCTTAGGTCAGGCTGGGTTTGGGTTTATCAGTGCACTGTGTGTCAAATATTCATGCGCCTTTGCAGTAGTTTCACATTTAGGAAAAGGCATCACTGACATTCTTGCTGAGCGTTGGAAGATTCATACAACTCCCACTGTGGTGTTACAAGAAAACAGAATAAACTAATTAAAAAAATAAATAATAAAGTACTAGAATTTCCCTCACCCAAACTGGTAAACAGATTGGGTTTTATATAATGCTTTTCTACTCGAGCACTCAAAGCATTCACATTTACATTCATGCCTCTCTGGCTAAGTATTTTCTACCTACTGCAACATTCACACTCAATAAAACTTTTTGCCCAAGGACACTTTGATACACAGCCTGGAGCAGCCAGGGATTGAACCATCAACTAACAGATTACTAGATCAATAGATGACCTGCTCTATCTCCTGAGCCGCAGCGACTCCACCGCCTGTGAACTGACGTTCAAATATTTTGGATGGGCTGAACCACACAACAGGCTGTATTATTTGTGAAATAATTCAAATATAAATGCTCCAAAGGGCACCAAGAGCACAAACGAGGTCCAGTTCAGTGGCTCAAATTAGAGGAGGTGAGGCCTAACAGACAGTGATTTGTCTGTTGTTGACATGCCCCTAATGTTATCCCTCTGGAGTCGGTAAGATTAAAAGTGATAAAAAAAAAACCCTAACTATCCTTCTGTCCAGCTGCTGCTAATCTTGTTAATGAAGACACGTGGTGGTGAGTATCAGTTCCACTTGTTGCTCAGAACCTTAAACCCAGTAAACATTCAGCGGGTTTATTGAACTGCATACATTAATATGGTTGGGTTCACCTTTGGCTGAGGCCAACCACTGTTAGGCTTCTCTGCTCCTTACACTTTACAACACGAAGCCCTGCAGCTGTCATCAATACATCTCTAAATTGGTAAGTTACAACCTACCCTGGGCTCTGGATTCATCATGATTGCCTTTAGGCTTCTGTTAACACTCACAAAGATGAACATCAGATGCCGAAGGCAACTCACCTAAACTTCATTAGGAGATTAGGCTAATACAAGCCTTTATAGCCTGTGGCCTTTATCACATTACTGATCAACCTTATTAAATTGACTGAGAGCCCTTTGACATGACAATCCCAAGTGATATTATTTTTGCCCCTGTCTTTCCAACCTTACTTTTTCTCCAGGCATTTACCTGGAGGGTAATGTTTCTGTTGGGATGCAAGTTTGTGCCACTAACATGGACTCCGTCACTCTGTTAAATGGGCTAACAAATGCACTTTCAGGAATGATTACATGGGTCATATTAGACAGGACAAGTAAGCATCTGATGTCATTGTTCAGTCAAAGGACTTTTTGGCATTGCTAGCTATGCATTTAGGGAGAATTAACAAAAGCAATGCAAATGTTCTCCAAACTGTACATGTCAATGCTCTCTCACTCAGTGCTGGATCTTTCAACAACTCAGGGATCACACAAACAGCACCGCAGCTCTTGGGTCTGATTGTATTCTTTGAAATTGTTGCTGTATTTGGAACTCAGTTATGCCTGTGTGAATGCGGTCACATATTCCACTGCAATTATGCAAAACGTGCCTATTGTTTTAACACCACAACATACGTGACTTGCAGTAGAACAAACACAAATAACAACAATATGTAAGTATCAGAAGTAGGTCTTCATGAGGTGACAGATGTCTAGGAGGTTTTAGTGGAGGCAATTTTTGTGAAGGCAATTGACTGAGTTTGGTAGTGGCCCCAAGTTTGCATACCTTCATGTAATAAAATAAAGCATCTCTTTTTTTTCTGTCTAATCCTTTGAACATTTTCTCTCCTTCCTAGTGGACTTCAGTAGTAGTTTAATTACACCTGTGAATTTCATTTGCTACACAAAGGTAAAACATGCTGTGTGAAAAGTTGCTCAGTGTTGCAGTTCTTGTCACTTCTACTTTTAGCTGATATTCACAAAGTCTCCAGCAACTCTCTCTTCCAGTGCTCCTTGGAGGATGGAAAGCCCACTGAGGTTTGGATCCACACTCTCTCTTCGTAGCGCATCAAACCAAGTAGTGCAAATCACTGGTGCAGCAACAAGTTCTTTGATCCCTCACTGGTTTCCCACCTACACTGTCTACACTGCTAATTGCTTCTTTTTTAAAGATATTTTGGCAGAGATTTCTGTTTGGAAATATCAGAAATAAAACAGAACAAAAATAATATTTTTGATCTTTTATAGTCCCTGTTCACAACGATGCTCACTTCAGGACATTTTATATTGTAAGGCAAAGAACCTACAATATTAGAGAGAAACCCCTCCAAAATAAGACACTCCCCTATGAGTCAACACTTGGAAATGGTGGGAGTGAAGAACTCCCTTTTAACAGGAAGGACTTGGGGAGGGGCAGCCATCTACCATGACGCGTTAGGAAGTGAGGGGGAAAAGATGAGGAGCACAGAGAGGTGACAAAAAGACCAACAGGGGGGAAAAAAACAAACAAACAAAAACACCACAAACTACAGAGAGGACATTTACATTTAAATTTAAACTAGACAGCTTTCATGGGTTTATCAACCCTCCTCTTGAGTTACCTCACAGTAATAAAACAAACAAGCTGACACAATGTTGCTTTATTTTGTTTGTGGAAATTGGTGAAGGACGGTTTTATTCCAGTAACATCTCTGCAGCTAACAGAGATGGTTTCACCCATAAGCTGTAATGCAGTAACATTACTGTACTCATTCTTTATTACTGGTGAACTACAACACATATATTACTGCATTTAAAGTATATTCAGAAGCACAGTGAACACAAGTCCAAGGCAGAAATGAAAGAAAGCTTTGTGTGTATCAATGGTGTCTCATTTCCTCTCTTAATGCCTCTTTCCACACTCATTGTAATTTCTTTGCTTCTGTAAATGAATCTCAGGGCCAGATGCAGAGTTAATTTCCCAATCATTAGACTTGTATGTGTGCGTGTGTGTATGCATGTGTGTGTTAATTATTCCCCACTTGCTTATACTGAAGCAGACTGTCAGGAAAAATGACCGTTGCATGCTGGGAGTTTTATGCAATAATAGACAGGGGACTCTACTGCACCCTTGGGCAAGTCTGAAATGACTAAGACTTCCTCTGTCTCTGGTTTGGTGTCATAGTTCATTTATTCTCCTTTTCTTTCTCCATGTAATGTTTTTTAAACTTACTCTGAATTGAATAAAAACTGAAGGACTTTTAGAACCACCCTAAGCAGTTTTCTTACACCAGGATTGATTTTGAAGTCTTGTATAGAATACCAAAATAATCACATCATAACTCTTTAGTAAAATGCTCTCAATCTCAATGCAGATTGGAGAGATAAACAGTCTAACACAAGGAGGCAGACAACCACTCAGTATCATCTCCACATTTCCCATCAATTTGGAATCACGTTTGAATATACATACACTATATTGCCTAAAGTATTCAATCATCAGCCTTCACATGCATATGTTACATGAGTGACATCCCATTCTTAATCGACAGGGTTCAATGTGATTTTGACTCCTTTGCAGCCATAACAGCTTCAACTCTTCTGGGAAGACTTTCCACAAGGTTTAGGAGTGTTTATGGGAATTTTTGACCATTCTTCCAGAAGCACATTTATGAGGTCAGGCACTGATGTTGGATGGGAAGGCCTGACTCACAGTCTCCGCTATAATTCAAGCCAAAGCTGTTCTGTCGGGTTGAGGTCAGGACTCTGTGCAGGACAGTCAAGTTCTTCCACATCAAACTTGCTCATCCATGTCTTTATGGTTTACCTGCTTTGTGCACTGGTGTGCAGTCATGTTGGAACAGGAAGGGGCCACCCCCCCAAACTGTTCCCACAAAGCTGGGAGCATGAAATTGTCCAAAATGTCTCGCTATGATTCATCACTCCAAAGAACATGTCTCCACTGCTCTAGAGTCCAGTGGTGACATGCTTTACACCACTGCATCTGACAATGTGCATTGTGCTTGGTGACGTAAGGATTAGATGCAATGCAGCTACTCGGCCACGACAAACTATTCCATGAAGCTCTAAACACTGTTCTTGAGGTAATGTGGAGGCCACATGAAGTGTACTTGGTAGACACAAGTGAATCATGTGATGATTCCCATTAATGAAATCATCAAAAATGAGAAATTCACTTAGTTTAGGCATATGCTAACTGTGGCCTTTCTGTGACTAGATGAGATTGTCATGGCTCCTGGGTCCTGTATGCACTGTTTTCAGTTTGTTACGTTGTTCAAAATTATGATGTTCTATGTTCTTGTAATGTTCTGGAGTTTCAGTTGTCCCTGCCTTCCCTGTATTTCCCGTGTCTTGTCAAGTCTCTGTCTCTGTCTTCCTGTTTTGCTAGTCCCTTGTCTTGTGTGCATTGTGTTCATTTTTCTTTCCCTTGTCACATTAGTTAGATTCAGGTCACATGTTCTCCTCAGCTGTCACCACTCTCCCGTGTGTGTGTGTGTGTGTGTGTGTGTGTGTGTGTGTGTGTGTGTGTGTGTGCTTAAGCCGTCAGTTTTCCTCAGTTCTTTGTCACATCCTCACCTCATGCTACGTGCTCCCTCGTTACATGTTATCCTTTGGTCTCTGAGTTTTTGTCGAGCCTTTTTATTGTATTTTTGTAGGAGACTTCAGCAGTAAAGCTGCATTTTTGAGTTTAAGTCCTGTCTCTTGAATCCACACTCTGCCTGCCACACAGCCAGCACATGACAGATATGGGCGTAACAGAGTCCACAGGGTTTGAAGAACTTAAAAATGCTTCTGCTTCTCGAGCTAAATACTAAAAGCTCATCCTGCTCAGTGTGTGTTATATTTTGGTGCCATTAATCCCTTACTGTAATTAACAGCAGGCTTTAGTTTTGACTGAAAAGAAGACATCATATCAGTAATCTGGATAAAATACTCAAAGGAAGCAAAGAAGGAAAAAAAAATCAAAGCATTTGGTTAACATAGTGTGAAAAAGTACAAATTAAAATCCTGCAGGCACATATTTAATGAAAAATGTCATAATGTGAACAGTTTTTAAAAGAAAAAACTATGTCCAGGTCAGCAGGTTTTAAACTGCTATATACCTGTATTATTTATAACTGTGATTTTGCAATTTCTTGTTTTATGGATTTTAATTAGTAGGTTTTATTATTTTTGCTGGACTGCTGTCGATCTAAATTATTTCTTTTTATTTATGCTACCTTCAAGTTTGATAATTTTTGCTGGTTGGTTAAGTGCACGAGTTTTTATTTCTTTCAGGGGCTTAACTTATGGGTTTTATTATTTTTATTGTTAAGAAATGCAATTTTTTATTTTTTTTCTCTTTACTTGTTAATGGCTGGGATGTAACAGCTGAATGTGACACCGTGCAGATGCTACAGCTGCTGATTTTGTTTTATATGATCTAAACAGTCCTGAGTCAGTGAAATGTGCAGCATGAAGTTTTAATTTATTGATTCAATTCAATTACGAGAGTTTGGGCACACTGTACTTTTTCAAATTAGTGATGAAATCACTAACTTAATAATTTCTATATAGTTGAACAACAGTGAAGTCATCTAAACTATGAAATTCTAAATATGGAGTTGAGTATTAAGCTGTATTAACTTTAGATTTGTTTGCTTAAGAAAGTGAAAGAAGCAGTCTCAGTGTTTTCGCCTACATTTTTGCTTAAATTTGATCTCATGTCACTTTCACCTTGATAATCTGATTCTTTAATGAGTAAAGCTGATCTGCCAGCAGAGGAAGATCAGATGAATTGAATTCTCTTAGAAGCCTGGCTGGATAAAGTCTGGATGCAAGGTGAAAATAATTTACCACGCTCATTATTTTTTCTGGCTGTGTAGTCATGCAGATCATCTTTATGAAATCAGTGAACTGGAAAGTCAGGTCTGAAACTCGTAGATGCTACACACTGACGGGGCAGAGTCATTGTTTGGTGGTAGTTTCACTCCCACACTCATACACAAACTCATTTACTTTACTCCTTTGTCTACTTATGCAGTTTTTATTACCATTCTAATAAATCAGTTGAACAAAGTGAACTATTCCTTTATCTGCAGACCACCATTTTTTTTTCATATTGTTACTTGTAGGTTGTAAATGTTGTTAAGGTTGTACCTTGAGAAGGACTGTGAGTACGGCACATTCTTTATAAAGGCAGCACTAGTACTGAGTACTAATAAACTGAAATGGATGTACAGTAGTACTCTTGTGTCATACATCATATTGATGCTCTTGATCCTGAAAAGCATCAGGGTTTGGAGTAGGTGAAAATAAAAAGGATTTTTTCCTACTGTATTTCAGATTTCGCTCTGGTGATTAGGACCGAGACTTATGGCTGTTCAGTTTGGTTTTATGGCTGTCCAGGTGTTACTAAATAAATATAGCTGCTATTTCAATCAATAACCACAAACACAGTTTATATGTGGCAAAGTGCATAGAATTACTGTTATTGCTATTACTGCAATGCTACTCACAGACACACACTGCACTGTTATTGCGTATGTGTTTCTGGTTTAGTCAGTAAAAGCACTTTGGCATGCTGCCTGTGCCTAAACATACTGTAGTCTTACTACCAACCACCTTACTGATTAGCTGCACATTGCTTACACACAGAACACACAACAACAAAAATCCATGTTTGTTTATAATCCATTCAAAAATTATGTTTCTGCCCACAATATAATTGGACGAACAAGTTAACACTCAATAAAGGCAGCTGGCAAAATCAGTAGTAGTGCAGTGTACGCAGACTGCTGCTGGTGGCCCACTAAGGTCCCAGTGCAACCTTCATAGGGCTGATGCTCAGTCAGTGGCTCTCAGCATTAAAACACTGGAAGTTTAAAAATACTGATAATTACACACTGGTCCTTTGGATCTGTTTGACACCGACTGGGTTATTTTATGTTCATTTCCTTTGCAAATGAGTCACACTTCATGATTGGAATTCCTAATGATTCAAAGATAGCTGGAGCAATCAGTTAGAGACGCTGCCTAAAAAGTATACTATTATATTAAGTGACATCTAAAAAGGTGCTGGGAGTGATGGGTCATTATGCTTAATTAAGGTCCTAATTCAACCTCAAAGCCACACGGGAAGATGAGTGCAAACGATGTTTTGACAACATACTCTTCAGATATGTCTTCTGCTCTAACTGCTAATAGAAGTTTGAGTAAAAGCTGCAATTAAAGCCAAAAGGAAATATTACTGAATGTGCCACACTGCCTCACATTTTTAACCCTTTTTGAATCTGGAATGAGGATTGGCTGTAATATATAAACAGAGCTGCCTCTTAAATTAGCTCTGAAGGCTCCTATGGTGTCTGTAAAGGGTTTCACTGAAGCCTGTGTCTAACATCACTATAATACCCCTAATCACTGTTAGCTAAATATTTTGTATAAAAAGAGTTAGATTGGCTTATTTATATTTTATATTTTTTATAGTTATCTAACTACAGCAGTTTGTGTCACAGTCATTGTACCACGCACACTTGTATTTTCATTGTTACAAGGTTGCTTGTGGCCATGGTTTGTGAGTCACTTTAATGATAACAGAGGTCATATTTTACTTGGGAAACATTCATGTAGATATTAAAGTTACAGTTCTCATTACTGCAAAAACAGATACAAGCAGAAAAACAAACAAAAATAACCCAGACGACTTCAGCTAATGAGTTTTTCTAATAGTACAATAAAATGGTCCTGACAGCTGTGATGGACCTAACCTGAGAGTGGCCACTGTGTAACAAAAATGTCAAAAAAATAAACAAATTAAATAAAAAAATTGTGACCCTCTGTGTGTCCTCTTACCAGTCTGAGAAAACATCCAGTATTCAAAGATTAATGCACCGTTCTTCTCTACCACTTGCTGAGATGGGTCCACTCGTCTCTCAGTGATGGTGCAACATTTGTTTGGTATTTGTGTTTCTCCATGAATTAGCATTGCTGCAGCCAAATGATGCTGCAGATGTTTGAGTGATGTGACCAAGTTGCTATGGAGGCCTGTGTTCAGCTCCCATCTTTGCCATCTTTAGCGCCACCAACGTTCCTTGGATTCCTTATGGATTCTTTGTCTTACAATGCAGAGAGCCTTGTTGTGAATCGGTGCTATATAAATAAAACTGAGTAGCTCTCCTGTAATCCTGTACTGGATTTCTTTGGAATTTTTCTCAGTGTTCATCAACTGTTTCAGGATAATAACACTGCTGCTTTTGTGACATAGCTGTGGCTGCTGCTGTTACCCAATTGAATGGGGACCAGAGTGACTATGAAAACTTTTAAATTGGATGAGAAAGGTGCAGGTATAACCAATGACCATTCAGGTACACTGCTTCTTAGGTTCTGGTGTAGGAAATGCTGACCAAGGCAGGGAATATAGTCCCTTGTGGATGTGCACAAAGACTTGGCCTCCCAGTAGAAGGAGAAGGGTTTCCCACACAGTATCAAAGAATGGTGCTAATTATCCCTATCAGAGCCTCAGTGAAAGTTCAGGGTTCTGTGGCTAAGCAGTCGGTAAAGGAATGAGTTCAAATTCCACGATCACCTTGGTTGACTCAGAGTAGTGTGGGAACTAGTCAGACATTTAGGAAAGTCATCCTAGTAAATGACATGACAAAGATGTGTTTTATGCTGAATCTACCATCATTTAAGTATAGTAATATGTGTGTATTTCTGTGTTTTTTCAGTTTTACACTGCTGATATTTCTTTAGTAAACCTTGCATAGACATCAAGGACTCTGCCCGGACACTGCGAGGGCAGTCGGATAAATAGCTGACAAGCCTGCCAACATCTCCACATAACACCTCTGATGATAAAATGTATATCTTTTAGATTTAACACAATCTGTGTCAAATGGATGATTTATTTTAAATCCACAGAATACTGGTCAGTTGATGTTACAATAGGGGTTGCTAAGATACTACTGAAAAAAACCATTACTGAGTCAAGGCTTGTACTAGATTACATTTCTAAAGCACTGAATTTGTGGACAACTGTGAAATGTGGCTGTGATACCTTGTCAGAATCGGAGGAGACGGATGGTTTTTGAGTTTTTCTTTCACTATAAAGATTGACTTGGAGCTAATTCATGGCTTGAAAAGGCTCAATGGAACAAAAAAGGATGAACCTGAGGTCTGCTTGATGAATGGGCACTGGAGGAGAGTCCCATTCTCCCAGGATGCTTAGCTCCATATACTGTCACTGCTAACTGACAATGCCAGATATCTGCCCTGAAATGAACTGCATCAATTTCAGGTTATGCGTGTGATGTAACCAGTACTACCTAAAGCTTAAGTGGAAAGATGGCTGTCGTTTCATATACTGAAAAATATTGGTCACTAAAGTGTAAAATTTGATTTATCTTTGTTTGCAGGCAGTGGTCATCTAAACAGATTCAAGTGGTAAATTTTGGTCATGTTGCATGTTGGTCTAAGATATGTACAGTACTATGATATATATATATATATACTACATACTGTACTTCAATTGTACATTAACTTCCATAGCATGAAGTTCTGGTCCTGTCTCTGGCTAAGGCCAGCTAAAAGCAGAGTGGTGGAGTGATGAACGTAGAAACACTGATACTAAACAGATCAGTGGTCTATGTAGCTGCACCAAAAAGTGAAGCTTTAATAGACAGAGAATTAAAAATGCAAATGCAAAACATTGCATTTACACAAGCTGCTTTTGTCATGGTCCTGGGCGTGTGGCCCAGTGTTTTGTTCCTTTATGTGTGGTTCTGTTATTGTTGTATTTTTTGGGTTGTGTTTGTCTTCCTCGTGTCTGTTTTCCTTTGTGTATCTGTCTCCCCATGTCTTGGCCCTTGTTCCATGTTTAGCTTCTCTTCCTGTTGTTTTCCTGGGTGTTGTATTTAGGTTTATGTTTTATTGTGTTCCCAGTAGCTTCAGAGTTTAGTTCTCCCCGTTTTTTCCCTTGGTGTCCCTCCCCCGTGTTATGGAGTCTCTTGTGTCTGTCTTCCCCGTTTAGTTGCTTCCCCATGTTGTCAGCCCGTGTGTTCAAGTAGGTTTCTGTTCAGCCATATGTTTAGATTCCCTCTGTTTGCCAGTCTCCTTATTTGTCAAGTCTACGTCGTGGCATGCTTAGTCACGTCCTGTTTTATTTTGACAGTTCCTTGTTCTCTGTGCTTAGTTTTGCTTCCCTGTGTCATTTTGTTCACCTGCACCCCATCCTCCCCAGCTATCTCTCTTTCCCTTATTACATAGTGCTGTGTGTGTGTGTGTGTGTGTATTTAAGGTCTCAGTGTTGTTTAGGTCTTTGTCGCGTCCTTGTCAGTGTAATTGTTACTAATGTTGGCTTACCCGCTGTGTGCTTTGGCTCTCAAGCTTCAAGTTCCGTGTTTTTGTGTAGCCGGCTCCCGTCCGGTTTGTACCTCCTGAGTTTCTTTAATAAATCTTAAGTTTAAATTTAGCTTGACTCGTGAGTCCTGCTTTGTGTGTGTGTGTGTGGTATATCTACATCATGTTAGCCATGTGGTGTGGCCAGCTACCCAATGATCACCTGCACATTTTACATGAACTGTCACGGCGGGCTGTGCGACAGGCAGGGATGGACCCAGTTGCAGGACTCTGGAGACTGACATAACTAAAAAATGTTTATTGAGGTGAGCACAAAACAAAATACAAAATCCTCCTGGGAGCCAAACATGGAAGATAATCCAAAAACAAAACAAGGCTTGACAAGAACACATGAGCACTCCAACATGACGACATCAACAACATGACAACAAGCAGAGGACACACAGGACTTAAATACACCAGGGAATAATGAGGGAAGTGGAAACAGCAGGGAGCACAGCTGAACACAATGACGCTGACGAGACAAGGGGAAGCAAAACTAAACACACTGCACAAGAAACTACCAAAATAAGACAGGAAGTGGCCACAAAGACCAAGACTAAGACACAAGAACTTGACAAACCTTAAACAACAAACACAAAAACAGTGGACACAGCCCAGGACCATGACATGAACAAACTCAGAATCTGAAACACATCAGTACGTGTGCATTGATTATAAATTCACTTGATTATAGAATTAATTTTGTGTTACAAAATTATAACATATATATATATATATATATATATATATATATATATATATATATATATATATATATATATAAAATGAATGTAATTGTTCCTGTAAAATATTCATGCATTTTCAAAAATCCATGGGAATTATTAAAACAAAGAGGTGTAATACATCCATTTTTAACGTGAGCAGGAAAATAAGTGGGCTGTGATTAATTGATGCATTTCCAAGCAAAATGCATCAAAAATGACTGCATGTGTGTGTGTATGTGTATATGTACAGTTCTATTACATCTTTCCTGACAACTTGACAAACAACTTTGCTGCCCAGGGGAAGGTGGCTCACTCACACATTCATAACTGCACAGAGTGACCTGAGAGGACCTGCAGTACAACTTAATCCAGTGTTAATCCAGATCTCCACACCTCGAGCACCTCTATCTCGTCTCTGTAGCCTTTAAGTTTGACAGCACAAAGCTAATCCTGGCCTTTCACAGGCAGGAAATGAGACACGGTACAACGCCCCAAATGTCTTTAGGTGTGTTCAACAAGCCCTGTGCAGTGAACTCGACAACCTGACTTCCAGCTGAGCGGCCAGGAACGCCTCAGCTTCTGAGGAAGAATTCAAAACTCTGCAGAAGGAGCACTGGCATAAGTTCTTCATTTGTATTATTTTTTTTAAATGTCACCAGATATTAATACATGCAAGTAGACTAAACCCATAATTCTCTGGACACTGCTTTAAATGTGCTTTTAGATGTTTTTTTTATTTAGATCGTGCATATTTTTCTTATGGAAAACACAAATGTAACACTGGCTTAACTGGCATTCAGTGCAGTGGTATGAATCATAATCACTGGTCAGTTGAAGTAAAGAAAATAATCATCATTCAGTTTGCTGTCATTCACTGTCCCGTCCATAATCCCCATAGGAAACGTGAAAGTGCTTTAAAAAAAAAATCTACCTACAATACAGGATTATAGGATTATAGCAAATACCCACGTGGTATTAAGCCACCATGCACAGCCATATGCATTTATACCACTGAAATGACAAACATAATAATTAGAAAAGCATATGTTAAAGGAACTGATGCCATCCTTCCACCCAGTGACTTTCTTTGCCTGTTGAAAGAGAAGCAGCAGATACTGAGAAAGATTCTATTTGCCAAAATAGCCAAAAAGTACTCCTGTAGCTACACCATGAACAACAGAAGCACGTCTTTATTGTCTTTAATGATGATTTTAGTACAAACTACATGCAGACCATTTATTTCCTTAAAAAGCTGGCAGCTACATGCCATCAAAGAGCAACATTAGCAGTTATTTGTGGGCAGAATACAGAAATCAAGTGTTACAGAAAAAATAAGGGATGGAGCCCTCTGGCTACAACTGATATGACTGAACGAGAGTGTGGAGGGGCCTTAACTGTGCTGCATATCTACACGAATGTTTAGATGTTCAGGCAGATCGGTCTACATACACTCACTGGAAACTTTTTTAGGTACACCTTGTGAGTACTTGGACACCCTTTGCCTTCAGAACTGCCTTAATTCTTTGAGGCGTAGATTCAGCAAAGTACTAGAAACATTCCTCAGAGATTTTGGTCCACACTGACATGATCGCATAGTTGCTGCAGATTTCTATGCTGCACATCCACGATGCTAATCTCCAGTTCCACCACATCCCAAAGGGGCTCTGTTGGACTGAGATCTGATGACTGTGGAGGACATGATCAAGAAAATGGTTTGAAATTATTTGACACGGCATGTTATCCCACTGGAAGCAGCCATCAGAAGATGGGTACACTGTGGTCATAAAGGGGTGGACATGGCCAGCAACAATGCTCAGGTAGGCTGTGGTATGTAAATGATTAGAAAATATCCCGCACACTATTACACCAGCAGAAGCAGCACCAGCCTGAACTGTTGATACAAAGCAGGATGATCCATGCATTTATGTCGTTTACCCATAACTCTACCATTCTAATGTTGCAGTGTGGTCCTCTGCTGCTTCAAGGTTCGATTTGATGTCCATTCAGAGATGCTTTCTGCATATCTTGGTTGTAACGAGGGACTGTTACCTTATATCAGAAGCAGTCTGGCCTCTGACATCAACAAGGCATTTTCACTGCCACTCACTGGACAGTTTCTCTTTTTCTGACCATTCTCTATAAACCCTACAGATGGTTGCATTGGAAAGTCCAGTAGAACAGCAGTTTCTAAAATACTCAAGCTGCTGTAAGTCACTTAATTCACCTTTCTCCCCGTTCTGCTGCTCAGTTTGAACTTCCACAGGAGCAGGCAGCAGGCTGTTGCAACCATGTCTACATGGCCATGATGCCCTGATTAGATATTTGCATTAACAAGCCGTTGAACAGATGCACCAAACAAAGTGGAAACACAGTCTCACAGTAGATTTGTATAAATGTAAGCTGACCTGTTGATTCTTTTTGTGTCCTTGAACATGAGTTTTAAGCCTGTTTGGTTTCTTTTACTAATCTGTGTCCATGTTTATGATCATTTCCACTTTTAAATAGTGAAAAAGTCCACATTTGGAGGTTGCTGGTTGTTGGGGAATCAATGTGCCACTAACACCAGAGACCCAAGTTCACGTGAGGCTTTGCATTATTTTTTAATACATGATTAAGTAAAATATATATATATTGCTTGGTTACAGCATTAAAAGAGGACATAAACTTTTATTTTTCCAGTTTCTACTTTAGAGAACAATCTTAGCAAGATGTTAACAGCTAACCTTTTCCTTTTCTCTTTGCTATTCCTGCCAATAAACTGAATCTGTTTTCCTGTTGTCTGCCCTACACTATTGAAGGGAAAGAGGGGTAAAAGCAGCTGTAGACCTCACACAAGTGATAATGTTGGCAGTGTCAATAACTAGCAGTAATAGCTATACAATCAACAACAAATGTGTCCCATTTTCCTGCTGTCTGAACCTGAATTACCTCACAGCAGCAACACACAAAAAAAATAGTAAAACGCCTTTCTCTCTTCATCTTTTACTTATACCCATTTCCCAAGGTGACCCTCTCTCCTCCTCTCCTCCCCCCCCCCCGCTCCCTCTTTCCATCACACACTCTCCTAATACTCTGTCAGTCAGAAAAAGAGCCTGCCGGAAAAGAGAGTGAGAGGTGCTTGCGTATGTGGGGGCATTAGCTGGTGTTTGTGTGTGCACGTGGTCTGCATGAATATGAGGAGGAGAGCAGCGAGTCGAGAAGTGGAAACGCCAGAGGGAAAGAGGCAGGAGTAAAACAAAGTGAGGAGGAGTGACAAATGGAGGGAAAGGAGCAAAGAAAAAGGGAGGCTGAGGAAATGATTGCTCTAATCGCAGGTTGTAGCTTGATGTCTTGTCAGGAGCTGCTGTTAACCTGTCAGTTAACCTGTGTGCGCATAGGTGTAGACGTAAACCTTTAAAATACCGGCTGAAAGCCCCGACATGTTTACACATAAGACAAATGTCATTATGCGTGCCACAGTGGTGAAGCATCTGCACACGGCCAGCCTAATGGTCTACAGACTCTACAGACTTATAAGATATTAATTTCAATCATCACATTCAGCTTTTATCCCTGTATTCTAAAATTATTATTGCTTTGGTCTTTATCCACACTGCTGATTGGGGTTTCCACAGTGCCTGCAGAATCAGAATCCTTGAATCTGCTTTTCAAAAACAGATAGTTTGGAATCTCTTCAGAGATTTATGTGGGGTCGTGTGTTGAAGGAGTTGAGTTTGGGTTGCATGTGTGAGTAAGCCCGGGGCTCTGAAGCAGCAGTGACTTACTTTAGGTCATTGTCCTGCTTGAAAACTCAGTGATGGTCCCAGGAGGTTCAGACTAAGTGGGATGCTGCTGCTGTCAGTCTGGTTACATGTTGCCTTCATTTTTGACTAACTAAACATGCAAATATCCTCCATTTACTGATGCCTTCAAAATTACAAAAGACTTTATTTCTGTACGAGGCACCTCCCATTTATGCCCCCTTGGAAGGACTAAAGTTTAATAATCCAAACAATAACATTAAGATATTAAATTTTTAAAATATCAAACTTTTGACTGAAAAATAAAACAAAATAGTCATCGTATGAGTGAAGATGATCCTGGACTCTGGGTGCTGAAGTCGTGCGTGTACAGCAAATTAACAGTTCACATGGCAGCAAAGTAAGGGATAAGTTGGGAATGTGCCAAAGCTTTTCAGTTACAGTATCTCTCTGGCATTTAGTTCACAGAATTATATGATTGGAAAAGAGGAAATGAACTAGCGTGTTAGTTGTGTGAATGTTATTGTCTTTGCAAATGTAAAGTGAGAAGAGGAAAACCAGCAAAAGACTAGTTACCCTCGGATGAGTTGTGTGTCCAAGCGGGAGACTCCGTCCATCCATCAGCTTTCTTAACTGCTTATTCAATTCAGGGTCACAGGTTAATATGACTCTAGTCCACTGTAACTGTCAGATTGACAGCACCCTTATGCCGGGGATTCAAATCGCTGCCTGTGTTCAGTACAACAATTTTCAGGCTCTTGTGCAGTGTCTCTTTTCAGATCACAGACCAGAGCATGAGAGCCTCACACCAACCCAAACTGCTCTCACCCATCTGGGTCAGGTCCATGAGATCGTATTAGGTGAGTGCTGGGTGCCAAAATAACATCCACAGGAATGCCAGGACTAATTAAAAACTTCCTGGAATTGTTTCTGCTTCGGAAGTTGCTACCAGAACTTTAACTAAAATAAAAAAGATCTTTTCCCCTGAAATGTTGCTGTAATATCAAAAAAAAAAAAAAAAATCCCACATGAATCTCTTTTCAAACCCTCACCAGGTTTGCCTTCATTCCAGATAAACCAGAAGTGTAGCTTAAAGCACCGGTGCTAAATCCCTCTTGTCAATATTCTATCTGCTGTTTTCCATTTTCCTCTTCTATCTGAACAAGAGAGCATACCCATCTATGTTTTTTTGGGTACTTCAATAAATTCCATCATTATTTTGGCCAAAGTCCTAACAGCTGTCCCTGACTATAGTTTGGTCTCTAGATTTTTATAGCTGTGTCCCAGCTCTGAATGGCTGCGGATTTATGTGCTGCTACATTCAGCTTCTCTCTCCCTCTGCATCATTTTGTAACCTCTCACACACTTCTTGTGCCACCTCATACCACTCCACCAAACACACACACACACACACAGGCACTCTTTATTTTATGTCTCTTTTCAGTATTCATGCAGTGGAGCACATATCTTTTCACCTGAAGTGTTCACTGATCTCCTCTTGCTCTCACTAGTAATGTACTGTATATGTCCTTTATGCCTCCATTAAATGACACATCCTCAACACACACACACACACACACACACACACACAAATAGACAGGTCAGGGTTAAACTGCTGATTATACTGGACCCTTTCTAGAAGGCCTTATGTGATGTATGTGTGTGTGCGGTGTGGCCATTACTCTGAAGGCTTCCCGCAGTCTGATTCACTGCCATTTTAATGATACTGGACCTGCCAGGCCTGCCAGGCCAGTTTTTGAAAGTCGGGTCTGGTTGTAAAAAACGTACCCGATCCACAGCCCCTTCAGTGTCACGCGTGTACAACTTGCAGTGACACATAAAAAGCATGCATGCAAATACACACCAGCAGACTCGTGATCTCGTGCACTTAACTTTACCCTTGCTACTTTTATCATTAACTCAAGCCTCTGTGTGCCATGGGGCGAGGGCAGTTATGTCATTAATTTCTCTTTCTAACATTATTAGCAGCATTTCACCTCTACCATTATCTGCCCTGTAGATCTGCTATCCCCAGCCACATTCATAATTAACCCCCCAGCTTCCATACTGATAAGTGCTAAATATGATATGCTCCAGCAAAGCGAGGCTTTTTTTTCCCTCTTCACTTCGGCCCCTTTTGAACTGAGATTTTATTTATTTATTTTTTAATCTTTCAGAAGTGTAATCCTTAAAGAGCTGCAGATTAAAGATCAAGTTGTAAAGTTTAAACACACCCTGATAATTTGATTGACGTGTGTACTAACAGTCTTGTGGTGAATGAGTGACAAATGCGCACATGTAGGGCGGGCACTCGAGATGAAAGCCTGCAGCTATCAAAAATGATTTTGGCTACAGAGTGCTGCAGTGATGATAACGTCTTTGGGTGTTTTGGTTTCAGCTGGGTTTTTTTTTTTTTGTTCTCTGTCCCTCCTGCAAATTGGGGGCACGATCATATATTGCATATAAAAGATGGACATTGTTTCTGGGTTATTATAAAAGCCAGAAGGGGGCAACTCCTGTGGTTGCAAAAAGATGTTTGACATGTGTATGAAGAAATTACCCTTTGTCTGACACCATTTGTCACGGCTGAGAGCTGCGGCGCGGGAGGGAAGAAGGCAGGACCCCAAATGCAGAGCTCCGGGAACACAGGTTTAATGACGGACAGGGGAAACAAAAGCACACAGGAACTCCCCCTGGGAAATACACAAGGTAGGGGGAGACCGGGGAGACCAAACTGAAACAAAACTGAAAACACTGAGCCACAGGCCCAGGACCATGACACCTTTGGCTCAGACTTCAGTTTCAAGTTGTTTTTATTATAAAATGATGTCAAATTATGGCGCCATAACAAAAGGACAGAGCATGGTATGCTTTACCATCGTGACTGATAAGTCAGTAGTGTCTCTCCAGTTCCTCAGAGAGCTTTGCAGATCTTGCCATGAAGGACCTCATTTTGCACAAAAATACACAATAAGGGTGAAAGTGTTTGAGTGGAAGGGTGCAGGGGCCGAAGTGAAATAGGACCTTTACCACACTTCCTCCCACAGTCCAGAGACGTGCAGTTAGTGGGGGTAGGTTAATTGGTGATTCTAAATTGGCCACAGGTGTGAATGTGAATGGTTGTCTGTCTCTCTGTGCTGGCCCTGCAACAGGCTGTACAGGGTGTCCCCTAATTCCCCCCCCCGTAACCCTGAATTGGATAGGAGGAAGAAAGTCGATGGATGGATGGACAGGCTGCCCACTCACAACTGGACAGTGGACTCATTGAATTAAAACACCCGAAACTAATTTTACTTTCAAACTTACTGTTAGACCCACTGGATCAACACTGGATCATCTTCCAGAATCAGTTAATTAGCAAATCTATTATTTTGATTTCTTTTGGTTTATTGAGTCCTCCTTTTCTCCTTTTACAGCTGATGTCAAATATGGATAATGTTTTGGATTGTATTCGTAGAGAAAGTTCCAAAAGGTATGCAGTGGATAACAAGCTGGAATTATGTGCTAATGTCTCTAGTTAAATCACACGGTGTGCTGTTTCTACAAAATGAGTTTCCTGCTTGTTGTTTTTACAGCAGCTCTGGGCTTCTGTTGACAACAGCAGATATTAGAATCTTGTCTCTGGTGCCTCTCTCAGTTGTTCATGTTCGCAATTATTGATTTGATTCTCTGCAGAATATAAGTAATTATAGAAATCATTAAATGTAAGTGTTATTGCCCCATAAGTTGGAGACTGAGGCAAAATCTTGCACCATCTATCTGTATTTATAAAAGCAGGATCTTATTGGCAGGAATGCCATTTTGTCATCACAAAGTGCAATCAGCCAAATTAAAGCTTTCAGAATGAGTCTATATATGAGCTTTGGAATGAGAAATCAATAACCGAGTTCCAGATTACTCAGTTTGGTCCTTCCATAGAGATGGGCGATTATGTCAAGGTGTTGTTTCTGTGCACAAGCAGAACAACACAGAAATGCATGGACATTACACAGTGATTGAATAGCCTAAGAGAACAATGCCATTCACATTTTATCTGGAAAAGTCATGGCCACATTCAGAAGGCCACAGAAGCTTTGCAAAATGTGCTTGATAAGAAAAGACAATAGATATGAGCAGGTACCTGGCTCATACGGTAAGCAGTGCAGTGATTGGACTTTACAAGCAAGAAACATCCAGAAATTGCCAGTGGATGACCTCCTCAACCTCACATCTACCTACCGTAGTGCTGAGGTCATGCATTTGCATCTTTTTTTGTGTGGCAGTTTTTACTGTAATTAAGACTGTCTGAATAAGATTAACATTTATCAGCATTTGGTGACATTTTGTACCAAATCCAAGTTTTACAAAGCACCCAGTTTGGATGTTGTTACCCCCTAGATGGGCAGTATAAGTTTGAAATCACTCCTATTGATGTGGCCCATAGGTGCCCGCCTGTACATACTTGCAGGCCTAAGATTGCACTATCATCTGTTCTAATTAGTTATAAATAGGCAGCAATCCAAATTATGTGCATCAGGAGAGTTTGTGTGATTAAGTGCATCAACTGTTATAGTGGACACACTAACCCACTATCTCTCGCTCGTGGCAGCAATGCGGTCCCCTTGTAATAAAGTCCGGTCAGAGACTTGAGACGATGTCACGTCAGGTGAGAACTTTATTTTCCATTGCCACAGAATAAGCACACACTCAGGCTGACCAGTAGAAATGTGGGTTTTAGTCCCATGAACGCACACAGGCCAGCTTTAGTCCGACTGTTCAAAGGTCCAATAACTTGCGTGCCACTGCGGCTCCCTCTGACTAAGCTCTCTACTGCTACAGCAGGGGGACGGTGGCTGCGAGCTGTGGTTGATTGATAGCGGTATCCTATTGGTCACTGGGCCAATCACGTGCCCTCCATGCCAGCTCCTGCATGGTCTGCAGTATGGGCTTTTTAATGCTAACATATGATACATGGAAGGGTGTATTTTGACTAAGTGGTAGCCTCTGACACAGTTCCTTGAATAGTTATTTGAGACCAGTGAGTCAATCTCCAAAATTCCCGACTTCAGAGAGAAGTCTGACATGTTTACATCCTGGTACAAAAAAGGGTTTCGGTTTCTATACTTAACTTATCACCATCCTGTCTGGATTTTGTTAAGGTTAGAGGCTTGGCCACTTTGACAGGTGTGCCAACAAATGTACCTGTTAGATGACAGCTGTGTTCTCGGCTTCATATACAGTTTCCAGTGATTGAATCAGACCTCTTAGCTGTGTTTGTGGTGTTGGAGCTATTTTGCACATAAATCCCAGGTCCATGGCTTCTTCCTTTTTTCTTGTTTCCATCTTTGTGTGTTTGCAGAATTTTGTGATCTCACCATGTGGTTTATGAACAGCTTATATCTTTACCCTTCCAACAATACTCATACAGACAAGCAAAAAAACCCAAAAAGCATCACAGAACATCAAATATGGATTTGCAAAGGATTAAGTGAATGATGTGAAATATGTGCAGGTCTTAATGCACAGCGTTCTCCATTCTAATCCTAAGTCTAATAATAAACTTAAATTCAAGTTTTAACCCTGCAGGGTCTCCTCACATCTTCACATCCTGCACTCTCAGGAAATTCTTATTACTTGTCTTTCCAAGTAATCTCTGCAGTACAGTATTTAATTACCAGGACTGCATGTGTATCCACACAGATGGTTTTGCATTTACTTTGCACACAAGCAGCTTTACTCACACAAGTTCGGTGCATACACATAGATACACATCAGCATGCACAATGTATCCTGGAGCCTAAAGGTTGGCCCTGACCTGAGGGTTGCAGAAATTATTATTGGCCAGAGAGGGAGAGAGGGAGAAATGAGAGTCTGATGCTCTGGAAAAGGGGAAAAACTCCCAATCTAACAAGCCTTACTCATTTTGCCTGCAGTTAAATGAATTAAGGTTCTGCAGAAGTAGCCTAATGGGCTCAAATGGAGCCTTTTTCCAGTATCCATTTGTCGTTATTTTATTCACTTCATGCATACCAAATAATTCCTTGGGTACAAAAACCTGCTGTTGAGGTATTTTCTGTTTCAAGAGTGTCAGTTCTAATAATTCCTTCAAATTAGCCTGTGCGGTGGAGACTTGAACCCCCAAACAGCATGCTATTTCAGTGTTTTAGATGGTGCAATGCTGCTATAGTGGCTCGGCCACACTTCACATACTGTATCTGTTTAAAGATAGTGGAAGGGCCTTTTTCCACCTTATGTGCTCTGTGTCTGATTCTGACGTCTGACCCGTTGGTCATGTATGACTGCTATGAAAAGGATCTTGATCATGTCCACTTTGTGATTGGATCTCAATGTCTGCAACTTTTCATGAGTAGATAAGGTGCACCCCCCCAGGTCAGTGCTGCTCTGTATTTTGGAGTACAGTCAAATAACGACACGCAAACAATGTGACAAACGAGTTTCAGCCACGATGATAAACAACAAACCTACAGTGTACTTTCTGTGAAGAGCAAATCATCAAATAGCTACAGGTCCAGACAGCTTTAAGAAACAATTTATCTCTGCATTAATCTTTTAAATTGATTCTATACCTTAATAATCTGGGCAAGAAACTATATTTGTTAACTTTACACATCTAAATTGGTCTTTATCTCCTCTCTGTGAGGTCATAGAACTACCTTTGCATCCACCAGGGTAGATGCCAGCATCGTGTCAATCCTAACCGCATGGTAACCTATGGTAACCTACATGATAACTTAACTGACCCTGATTTACAACATAAAAATGAAAAAAGTTGCAGAAGTAAAAAGTCCTGTAATGCCCTCCAATAACGCATAGGGGTCAAGTTCCCAAATATTTCAATGAGTGGTCTGTAAATAATTCATTCTGAACTGGCTGACTATTTATTTGTGATGACTTCCGCATATATATATATATATATATATATATATATATATATATATATATATATATATATATATATATATATATATATATACTGTATATATATATATAACAAATAATAAATAATAAAAAGCATTGTAAATATGGCCAAAACAACTCATCTTCCTTCTTGCTTCTGACAGTTATTGAGGGATAGTTATGAAGCTTGGATTTGCCATATTGTCTAATAAAGCACTGTGCTGCAGAGCTTAGTCAGTGGCTTGCCATAGATAATTATAAACAGTATGTGTTCATTTAGATGCACATACTGTCATTAATCTGACTCCAGCATTAAAGTGATGCACACATGCCGTCATTAAGAGGCGGCTATGGTTGCACAAAGATGCTATAAACACACACACAGACACACACACACACTGCTCTGCTTTCATTTAGCTCATGACAGCAATCTTGTTTGAAAGTATTATACTTCCTCTGTTACATTTAATTAAAACCTTATTTAATTATAATGATGGTAGTAACATTTTTTAATGTGGATACATTCATAACAGTGGATATATTGAGGCAATCTACCCCAAAAGAGATAAAGAAAAATAATGTTTGTGCATCACCTGAATGCTTTCTAGTGTTCGCTTTAAGAACCACAGGATCTGTATGGGTTTAATGATTCTTTGACGTAGCAACTATGTTAGTGTTGTTTTAATAATTTTTATCAGCTTGACTGCAGAAAATATTTAAAAGTTAATACAAGTTTGAGAAGGTTAGCTTCTCCTGTGCACCACCCTGCATTCGCCAAACTTTCTGGATATCTTGCCACAATCTGGGTGATTGACCAGGTGGTTGCTGCAACTATGTGCTATTGGTTGCAAAAAAACTCAAAGCAATGACAGGGCAATCATCAATTTTTGAGTCATTAATCATCTTCGACTGACGTCTTCACGAGGTTTTCACTTGGAGTGGTTTACAGGTAACGGGAGAAAAAATCAGCTACTGGAGTGTCTTGTCTTCTCAATGCCTTTGAGGTTATTCACTTGTTTTGTGCCTTGATAGAGCTAATAGAAAATGGCCCTTCTATCCATAATATGACAAGATCTAATAATATGGATAGAAAAGTGACCTCTGACCTTCCAGTGGTGAGGTGTTGTGATAAAACAGGATTCCTCTACATCACCACACTGAATTACATCATCACAGTGAATTACATATAATAAACTGGAGGGGAGATTCATATAAGGAGAGTGAGACCAGTGGGGATGCTAGAGAATGCAACAATGAGAGCGAGACAGAGAGTCAGAGTGGGATTATGGAAATGTAATATCCGGCTGATAAATCACAGTGACTGTCAGGTGCTCAGTCATCGGATAATATGACAGACAGAGGGATGATGGCTTCCTCTCCAACCCACTGCTAATTATAGGCAGACATAATGAACCCAGATCCAGAATGTGTGTGTGTGTGTGTGTGTGTGTGTGTGTGTGTGTGTGTGTGTGTGAGAGTGTGAGAGAGAGAGATCAAGTGGATGTGTGAAAATAATCTCTTATCTTTGTTTGTGGTTTATTTTTGCCGCATCTGTGTTTCAGTTAATGTAAACGAGAAACAATGTGAGTGTGCTCTTTCACATATATTGAGTGTTAAATGTGTTTCATGTTCAAATAACAAAAAGGAATTCCTTCTGTCATTGTCTGCCAAAGCTGGTCCTCAGGTAATTTTTTTTTTCTTTCCACAGAAGATTACATGATGTCTGATAAACCTTGTGGTCAGAAGTTTACATGATCTCACCATGGACATGAGTGTCATAGTAATTTTAGGCTTTTAATGATTTCTTTGAATTTTTTTTTCCAGGGTGAAATGATTGTACAGCACACACCAATTTATTTTGGATTTTCTCTAAACCAAACATACATCCTCACTAATTTTTGGTCAAATGTCCCTTAGCAAGCTGCAGCTCTACCAGATGCTTTTAGGAGCCATCAACAAGCTTCTTGCATAATTCTGGCTGGATATTTGGCCACTCTTCAAGGCAGAATTAATAGAGTCCATTTAAATCGGTTGATTTCCTGGCATGGACCGACTTACACAAATGTTTTAATAATGTTGAGATCGGGGCTTCGGGAATGCAATTCCTAAAGCTTTTCCTGCTTTATCCATTCCAAAACCAGTTTTTATGTGTATTATGGGTCCTGTTGGAGCATACAATTATGTCCACGTTTTAACCATCTAGATGCTGTTTGATGTGAAGTTGAAAAAATTGGAAGTAGTCCCCCTTCTTCATTATTTCATCTAATGACACTGACAGCAAAACAGCCCATTGATGCTGAGCCTGATGATATGACCTCCATGCTTGACAGCTGGTACAGTGATCTCAGGTTTGAAAGCCTCACCTTTACTCCTCCAAACATATCTCCTGTCATTGTGGCCAAATAGGTCCATCATTGTCTCATCTGACTACAAATTGTTGGTCTATTTGGGCAGCTGCAAATTTCAGTTGAGCTTGATGGTGTCAGTTTTGGAGCATGCGCTTCTTTCTTGGTCGTCAACCTCTCGGTCCACGGCGATATAAAACCAACAGTTTCCAGTTCATGACAGGCTTGAACCCTGGTGGCTCCCGAACATCCTAACCAATTTCCTCTCATCGCAGGGTGACAAGTTTGGGTCTTCTTCCAGACTTAAATAAATTTTACTTACCTATGACTGTTTGAACTGATGAGTTTTACAGTATTCAAGTACATAAACCCACAATACACTATAGATACAAGACTAAAAGAATAACTACACCAAAGTTGGGGAAAATACAAAAACATAATGAAACATAATGAAATGCATATCATAAGATATTCTATCTTCAGATGTCACTAGAAAGACACTTTGAGGGCAGACTGTTTATATGTTATATTATATATATATTATATAATTATCTTATTTTTCCATTTAATGCATTCCCCCTTTTTTTTAGCTTCCCTGTACAGAATGGTGTGAGTTCAGAATCTGACATTAAAACATTGTTTTCACATTCTTTTCTTGAAAGCAGAAGAAGGCTCTGAGCTCACCTTAAGTCTGAGTGTACGGTCCTATACCTGTGAGTAGGATTTATATCATCAAAAGTCTGTATGGACCGCCCATTTCAGCAGGCCGCACAGCACAAGCTGAGTTGTGTCTGACTTGGCACAAAAGTGAGGTACAACCTTGCACAATTGAAATGAGAACTTTCACTGAAGTAGGAGCTACTGTAAATATACAGTACTGTAACTGTAAAGCTTTAGAAATTTAAAGTATGTATTTTTAATGGGGGAGCAGGCATAGAATTTCTTATCAACTTAAATTTAGAAATAATATCAATGAAAGTTGCTCTTAAATATTTAAACCTGGTGAGGAATTCACAGCCTCTAAGAGTTACTGACCAGTAGCTTACCCTGTAGGTAATGAGCAGTAGGTAGCATTTCAACTTGATGTGGGGCTGGGCAGTTTTACTTTCAACGAGGTGTAGTATAAACATTCCCAAACCTCCATAGTGCAATTTCAGCCATTTATTTAGATTTTTTAATTTTTTTTTGGACAATTGGTAGGCACTTTTTTTTTTTGCAGCACATCTGCCCATCTTTACTTCTGAGAAAGTCTCTAAGATGCTTTTCTTATACCCAGTCATGTTACTGACCTGTTGCCAATTAACCTAATTTGTTGCGAAATGTTCCTCCAGCTGTTTCTTTTTAGTGCCACTTACTGCAATGGTTTCCACATTTACTGAACAAGAAAAAGATCCCCAGGAGGAGACGAACATCTCTTGAGGGCTGTGTAAGGAAGGCTACCCTGTAAAAATCTGCCAAATCAAATATGCGGAGCTATCCACTGTGAATAAGGGAGCAGCTGAAAGCAGCTTCTACTTTTGTTGCCCCTGTTCCAACTTTTGTGAATTGTGTTGCTGCCATCAAATTCAAAAAGAGGTAATATTTGAGAATAAAATATGGATTTTGAAATTTACAAATCATTGCATTCTATTATTTGCATTTTACACAGTGCCCTGACTTTTTTAAAATTGGGGGTGTAGATTAAAAAAACTAATAAAAGATAATCACATGCAACAAAATATTAAGACAAGCTTAACTAGAGACGCATAACTGCAATGGCGCCGCCCTGCAAAACAGCACGTCTTCCCACCAGTCGAAGACAGCTCAGGGTCAGGGTGGGGAGTTCAAATGTATTCAAACTTTTGACATTTTTAAGTGACAGCTGTAGTAAGTTCGGAGGTTCAGAGGATGCTGCATAAGTAGGAAAGCCTCAGAAGAGGAAAAGAGGATAGGATGTTTCAATGCTGATCTTCTTAAAAGTAGTGCTTTCAATCCCTGCCCCGAGGAATCTGGAGTTCTGTTGTTGAATGTTTCAGCACTGCTTTGACATGCCCTGGGTAATGCTTTACGACACCCTGCTTAAGCATGGGACAAAATCTGCCTTGATCTGGTTCAAGAATGCAAGACAATAAATTCTGATTAGGAAAGTGTAGATTACTTGCTGACAAAAGTATATGAATGTTATTCATATCTTCAATTTTCAGTGGCAATAATACTATCCATCTAATTAGAAATAATTATGCTGTTGGGAAGATACACTCTCAGCCTTAATGAGACATATTGAACACTAATGTATTGATTAGTGACATTAATGGAAGTTAAGGGTACTTTTTCCAACTGAGAAGACGTTTTAGAGTTTGTCTAACTGGCACACACGCCAGGATTAATAACATAATTATGTTTCTGTGCCACAATTCCAAAAGTGTGCTCTTAGATGAACACATGATCTGAACAAAATTTGAATAAACTGAAAATGAGCTTACACTTTGATTTGATTTCCACATAAAATCTATTAAAAGTTGTGTCTGATTTACAGTAAAGATTCAGCTCAGGGCTTGATACAGATGCAGAGGAGAAAAGGAAACTACAGTCCCCACAGAGACAAATAGAAGTGGAAAAATCAAGAATGCACACTCTAAGCAAAAGGAAGGGATGAAAAGTGTTATGTGAGCTATTCCTCCATTTGGCAGATGAGATGCGAAAAGAAAAACTGTACACTTCTTCAAGTTTTCAGCTTTTCAGTGTTTTCTTTTAAAGCATAATAACAATATTGCCTTGCATGGCAATTTTTCCTACCAGGCACCAGAGATATTGAATGGGAGAGGAGCCATTAATGACAGTGAAAGGCAATGAAAGGGGCACAGAAACAAAGTAGAAAAAAAAAAAGAATCAAGGAGTGAGCTCTATCATCTCAAGTTCATGAAATATTAACTGATAATTAAAAGCACAGAGCTGACTCAAGGCGAATAAGACAGAGAAGGAGAAGCCCTCTGAACCTAGCAGTGTGTATTTCACTTTGAACTGCTCACCCCATTAAATCACTGTGGAGGACTCTAACAAAGCCGGGCTCGTTTTATCTTTTATCGCTTCACACAGGCTGAACTGTGGCATGTGCAAGTTAACTGTTTAACAGAAACAAAATAACACAAATTTTCTTTTAACATGTTAAAAAATTACTGTTAATAATTCATCAGGTTATAGTTTCTCATTTTTAGGGCATGATCTAATATATTACATGCTCTAAATAAGTAACTTATGGAAACCCTTTATTCGAGCTGGAACTTGTGCACTTCTAAGAGCACAAAGTTATCAAGACATGCTGTAATGGGAACTGAGAGATGGCTTGCTGTACTTGCTGTGGGAGAACAGACAGGCCATGGTGCAAAAGTCCAGTAGATCATTCTAACAAGTAGGCATGTTTGTGGATTTCAAAAGACCCTCAGTGTATTTCTTCCACTGCCTGAGTATTTCCTCAATTGATGTCAGCAGCACTCCAACCCCACCATTAAGAACTCCGCCCACATCCAGGTTTTTGCTTCAGCTACTACTAGAGCTGTGTTCTGCTTACCTGTCACCTGACTTTGGAGTCCAGTAAGCCATCCAAGCTTAATAGGACTTCTTCTTCAGCTTGAAACCTACCTTCACCTCCAGTGTCCACCATTTGGGACAGGGGTTTCCACCAGGCCTGCCTGGCATCTACTTCCACCACCTGATCCATCTCACCACTAGATGGTGATCAGTTGAAAGCTCAGCTCCTCCCTTCATCTGTGAGGCCCGAGCCACCGGATGCAAGACAGTGAGACCCTCCATCAGTCCTGACTGCAGGGTGGGACTCTGTAATCCCTGCTCTCGCCAAGGTCACATGCTCCCTAGCTTTTTTCTTTTCTCTTTTACTGTAAGGGTCATCTGACTTAGTCTGTGACCTCTAAAACTCAACTGGTCCCCTCAATGATAGCTCTATGTGTTATGTACTTGTGTACCTGTGACACTTTGTCAGGGGAGATCTGCAACATGCAGCTAAAAAAAACAGAGGTCACACTCGTCACACCCTCTCTATTTTCAAGATTAGGCTAAAAACTTTACTTTTTGATCAAGCTTATAGTTAGGGCTGGATCAGATGACCCTGAACCACCCCTTAGCTATGCTGCTATAGGCCTAGGCTGCTGAGGGGGGGGGGTTCTTTTTATTCACCTTATTTACTTGTTTATACTTCACTCTGTACTTAATCATTATTATTAATCTCTGGCTCTCTTCCACAGCATGTCTTTTGTCCTGTCTCTCTCCACTCAGCCCCAACCGGTCGCAGCAGATGACTGCCCCTCCCTGAGCCTGGTTCTGCTGGAGGTTTCTTCCTGTTAAAAGGGAGTTTTTCCTTCCCACCGTCACCAAGTGCTTGCTCATAGGGGGTTGTTTTGACTGTTGGGTTTTCTCTGTGTTATTGTAGGGTCTTTACCCACACTGTTTGTTGTGATTTGGCGCTATATAAATAAAATTGAATTGAACTCCTCGCACGTTGCAGCTAATTGCATCTTTCCAAAACTTGAAATGTTATGGGACGCAACATTTCAAGTTTTGGTTTTCGTAACACTTATAAGAGTAACAGCTGCATCAGTCTCATCCACACGATGCCTACAAAGCTTTTGAGCTTTGGTTGAGGATGATGAGCTTAACATCTATTTGAGCAACTTCGAAAGGTGTGGAATGTGACTCACAGGGGGAAAAAAAGAAACAACTTTTTCAGCAACAAAAATAATTTTCTTACCCTGAACTCCCAGTCTTCCACACATACACCTTCAATCCACACACTCACTTCGTTGTTATTAGCTCTTGACTCTGGCTATAACAATAACCTCAAAACTTTTAAAGGAATGATCAGCATCAGTAGAAACTTCATTCTAAGCACAATTTCTCCCCATAACCTTCCTCTCTCTCCCTGCTACTCTCCCTCAGGCAAAACATTTTGCTGACCAAGACTTAGCCAGCCATCAAGAGTTACAATTTTCTCTTTCTCCACAGTTCACTTAATGTCAGATCTGCTCACAACAGCGGCCGATATACCACGGAGTTCTCATTTCATTCTCATTTTGGCTTTGTGAAAAAGAGGAACTCTTTGGTTCGGGAGACATTTTCTGTCTCATATCTATTAATGTCATATTTGTTGTCAACTTTTGTTACTCCAGTGGCTTTTGCACACACTGTTATGATGTTCAGTGTGGCCTGCTGTTCTCTCTGTTGTCTGCCTGCATGGGGCTCTCCACAACTACGTGCTTGGCAGAAGTTCCCCACTGGGTAAGTGTCCACTGGGTATGATTTTCAGGCTCAGGGCAGCCTCGTGCTCTAATGCAGATGTGTTGCATGAAAAGCTGCACTCCACAAGAACCTGCAGCTTGTCTTGGATTGTTTTGCCTGAGAAGGATTGGGACTTTTACTTAAGTAAAAATTTTAACCCTAAAATATTTTGAAAGTAGCTAAAGTAAAAATCTAACCTTAGGATATTTGGACAAAAGCACTGGGGCAACTACACATTGCACCTACAGAAGCTGCTTGGCCATGGAATTCAATTTGCTGCACAGTTTTTGTGCTAAGATTAATACCAAGGGACGTTTGGAACTCTGCACTTAAAATTAAAAAGTAATGTTACTGAGTCAGCACAGCATTGGCAACGTTTCCCATTATGCACCTCAGCACTTCGCAACCCCACTCTGTAACTTTACATGACCTGCCACCGTGGGGTGGCTGTAGCTCAGGAAGTGGAGCTGGTCATCTACTAATCAGAAGGTTGGTGGTTCAGTCCCTGGTTACTCCAGTTTTCAGAGTATCCCTGGGCAAGATATTGAACCCCAGGTTGCTCTCTGATGCATTCATTGGAATTCTAGATAGAAAGCATTCCGGTGTGGGAAAAAAGAGCTTGTATGAATGGGTGAATGAAGCATGTTGTATAACATGCCTCATTCATGAGGGCTCAAGTAGAATAGAAAAGAGCTACAGTATATAAGAACGAGTCCATTCATGACTGAGTTGCTGTGGTTCCTAAATCATAGATTTAACACTGTCTGTGAAGCTGTATTTAAGAAATAAGTGTTTAAAGTTAGCTAGACTAACTAAGGCAATGACAGTGAGACCTGGAGGGATTGGGTGGAATGGCCTGCCTGATCTGAACCCGAGTGGTGCTCTGATTGCAGCAGTTCACGGCCAAATGTGAAGCGGCTGGTAGGATAATTAGCACCTCGTGAGGCCATTGTCTTCAGCCGAAAAAGGGTGGAGTGCCCACTTTGGCTCAGGAACAAGTTCCTGCCCCAAGTGGAAGTGTTTAAATATCTCGGGGTCTTGTTCACGAGTGAGGGGAGATAGGGATGGGAGATTGACAGACGGATTTGGGCTGCGTCTGCAGTGATGCGGATGCTGCACTGGTCCCGAGAGCTGAGCGTGAAAGTGAAGCTGTCAGTTTACCAGTCAGTCTACATCCCTACCCTCACCTTTGGTCACAAGCTTTGGGTAGTGACTGAAAGAATGAGATCATGGATACAAGCAGCAGAAATGAGCTTCCTCCTAAGGCTGGCTGGCCTCTCCCTTAGAGATAGGGTGAAAAATGCAGTCATTCCAGAGGGGTTCAGAGTAAAGCCACTACTCCTACTTTATAAATGGAGAACTTTATAAATAGCCACCATGTGGAGGAGAGCCTGTTTGAGTCAGGTGCATCGGTTGTTCACAGGACCAACAAGACACTCTGATTTTTCCTCGTCAGGTCAGGTGAACTGAACCCTGCAATCAGCTGCCAAAGCAGATGTTAGCAAGATATGGCCAGCACTATTTTTCAGTGTTGCCAACTCCTCAGCACGGAAAGTAGCTACTGACTGTCCTAAATGTTGCTAGAATTTGCTATATGACTTCATCACCTAATTTGCATAATTGGTCACTTGCATGTAGTTGTAGTTGCTGATCCCATCTTGCAGACATCTGATTGCAGCGCTCGGCACATCCGACCCAATGAGAGAAAAATCAGAGCGTCTAAAGTCCAGCTTGTTGCTCTGGTAAACCAACGGTGTGCTTGACTCAAACAAGCTCTCCTCCACACTGTCCTCATTTATAACGTGCTCTACAAACCCAAACGTTACGGCTAACAGGTGGATTTTCCCATTTCAGTGCAACTACACAACAATGAAGAACCACTTACTGCTTAACAGACAGAGAGTGAAAGTGGATGGTATATCCTTTTTTTTTTTTTCATAAAACTGATTGCTGCAGCCAGGAGTAGTGCAAAAGTGACCCTCTTAGGCTGCTTTTGAGTTTTAATTTCCTTGTTTTCCACTGAGTTATTGGTTCTGTCACTAGTTAATTAAAGTCTTTTAGCAGTAACCAATCAACCCAGCGATGCCCTCTTCAGTACTGGCACAAAATGGAGCTACATGTGCTCTAAATCTTTAACTTTAAATGCTTATTTCCTAAATCCAGTTTCACAGGCTGTTAAATCTATGACATGTTTTCAGAGCAGGGCTGCATGCTGTAAGTTAGCCTTTATACATGCAGTATTTCAAGTCTACTTGATGATTTTGATTTATGTCTTTTTCTTTCTTACTGGTCGTTTACTGCTAATGATTAGTTCATGAAATATATTATTTTCTTACATGCCTTCTATTATTAGTACATCCCAGTTAAAAACCATTTAAAAATTACACCTTGTTTTACTAATGCTCATATGCAAATGCTTTAACTTTATACTACCTACATAGTTTCATGGTTGCAGCTTTATTAGTTGCTCACCCTCTGTGTGGCACTGTGCATCCCCCTGGAATGAAAAGTGCTATATAAATAAAGTTTTGCTTGCTTATCTGCACTTGTATTCTTTAGCTCCTGCCTGTGCTTAGCAGCTCACTTGACTGGATCGTTCTTATCAAACACCTTGTGAGCCGTACTTGTCCCTCTCAAGATTTGTGTACGCAAGCTGGTACCTTAATCTTACAAATATTTTGTTTGGCAGTCATTTGGACTGATGAATAGACTGGCACAGTTTTATACAAACCTGAGCTGGAGATATGCTATAATAATGAATCACCTAATTACACCTTTAGCTTTAGAAGTGAAATAACTCCATACACATTACAACAGTGTTACACGCTGTGCCCAAAATGTCCTATTTAAATGGTACTGTCCTGGGAATGTGGCAATATGCTGAAGAAATGCACCAGTTTTTATTAGGCTAAGATAATAGTAATCCTGTTAATTTATTTTGAAAAAAGGTTCCATTTCTAGCAGAATCAGGAGATGTCTCAGAGCAGGGTGTACACAAATATCATCATACAAGACACACACAAAAAACATATCTATATGACACATGTAAGGACCTTGAGCAACGTCACCAGATTACTGTTGCTCTTCAGGCAAAATGTCAAATAAAACATTAATGATTAAACATGTCATAAGACACGTGTGACATGAAGGCAACTCGAGCACGATCAACTTGTTTACCTCGACTCCCTGAGGTGATGTTCTTGATTTATGTTTGACAGCTTCTGTGTGATGGACAACAAGCTCTCTGCAAAAAAATAAAAAAGAGGTGTGTGTGTGTGTGTGTGTGTGAGTGTGTGTGTGTGTGTGTGTTAGAACCAGCTTTCAAGCAAGTTCCTGTAAACTCAGCATAGATCATTTGGAAAGCTGTAGCTCTCTCTAGATTAATGCCTTTAGTTTGCATTAAAATGTCTGAGCTACTCTTCCTCTCCCCCTTAGCTTTTTCATCTGCCTCACTCCTCTCCAATCCCACACTTTTCCAGCCTCCACCCTTCTTGTCATCCTGCTTGATGGAGTATAGGATGGGGGATGTTTAGGGAGGGAACAGAGAGTAATGGTAAACCCTTTTCTGACAAGCTGAGACTGAGTAAAGAGGAAGACAAAGTCCGATGAGAATGAGATGTATTTAGAGAGAAATGAAACAAGAAAGGAGATCAAGAGCAAAGGACAAATAGAAGGAAAGAGTGATACAAAGTGAGGAAGAGGAAAACAAGAGTGGGAGAAATGTTTGCACACCACAAGCTCAGTGGGGCATGACGGCATTTTGTCAGAGTATCCTGAAAGGAGGTGGAAAATTGCATTTCCGGACACACACAGAGAAAGCAATTCATAACTGTCCACAAACGTTTTAAAATTCAGAAGGAAAATTATTGTTAGGAAATCACTACACATTTAGTGATTTGAAATTCGCAAAGCACAGGCCGAGGAGGAGGAGCAATCTTCTACACCGGCATCTTAATCAACCAATGACCCAGACCGGGTTTTAATTCATTTTAAAACCTTGTTCACCCCAATTGGAAAACTCAAAAACATTTTTATTTGTTGTTGTCTATTGTCCACCTGGCCCTTACTCACAGTTTCTGCCTGATTTCTGAGACTTTCTATGTTTTAGTGGTCAGTTCAGATAAAATAATTATAACATCCGTGCAGATGCTTATCTTGTTAATAGTGTTACATCCTCACTGCATACAACTCTGGATACTGTGGTTCCTCTTAAAAAGAAGGTATAACTCCCAAAAGCGCATCTCATAACCCGTAAGTTGGAGACGAAATGGTGCCTCGCTAATTTAGAAGATCTTCATTTAGCCTGGAAAAAGAGCTTGTTGCTCTAGAAAAAAAAGCCCTCTTCTTCCCCTTATCTAATTCAGGCTTGTGGAGGGTGCTGGAGTCTATCTCAGCTGCCATAGAGCAACAGGCTAGGTACATCCTGGAAAGGTCGCTAGTCTGTCACAGGGCTGACACAAAGAGACAGACAACCATTTACACTCACATTCACACCTATAGGCAGTTTAGAATCACCAGTGACCTAACCCCACTAAGTGCATGTGTTTGGACTGTGAGAGGAACCCAGAGTACCTATGCAGACATGGAGAGAACATGCAACCTTACACAGAAAGGCCCCCGACAGATGGTGGATTTGAACCTAGGACCTTCTTGTTGTGAGGCAACAGTGCCAACCATCATGCCACAGTTATGGTCAATAAAAAAATGTAACCGTTATTGTAAAAATTAGTCATTACATCTCACAGACATATCATTATGTACAGCTACTTTCAGTACTACTGTTATTTATTTAGACTGTTTCTTTCCGATTGCTGTTTGAGTTCACTTCAATAGTTACTTCCTCCAAACAATCAACAGATCTATTAGACCCCATTCCTACAAGACTGTTCAAAGAAGTCCAACCATTCATTGATGCCTCGATCTTAAATATGGTCTATATTAATGGGTTACGTACCACAGGCCTTTAAGGTGGCAGTAATGAAACCATTACTTAAGGTCCTGCCAACAGTGGAAACTGTACTGTTTTCCTGTTTACAAAAAGTAATGCGCTCAGATGGGAACGTTTTAAAAATGATCACTGTTCATACAGAACCGCAAGAGATGATGAAAAGGATGTTGGTCCCATGCCAGGCCACAAGTTGGTGGTGTGTGTATAGAAGTCGCAACCATAGTGCGCCAATACCTCCAGTTTTCAAAAAGTAGTGTTTTAGCCATTTACATGGAGACAGAGCATATCGAAAATGCTCCACTCTGGCTGTTTTAGGTAATTATAGACCAATCCCCAACCGTCCCTTTATCTCAAAAATTCTTGAAAGAGTAGTTGTAAAACAGCTAACTGATCATCTTCAGAGGAATGGTTTATTTCAAGATCATGTAAATAGGGAGTCTTCTTCACACACTAAGGTTAATTATGGAGATCCACAGGGTTCTGTGTTAGGACCAATTTTATTTACATTGCATTACTTAGATGTGTCTGGGATCACTGTTATGCTGAAAAAAGAATCCACTGCCAGTCAGATGCTTTCTAGCTGATATTACATGGTGGATGAAAATGTGATGGTCCTTTTCATAATTCCATCAATTTTGAAAAGATCCCCAGCACCACTAGCTGAAATGCAGCCCCAAACCATGACAGAGCTTCCACATGATCTTACAAAGGGTTGTAAACACTTAGTGTTGTACAGCTCTACTGACTTCCTCCATTTGAACCAAAAATTTCAAATTTGGAATCATTGCTCTGTAAGACCCATTGCTACTGATTTTCAGTCCGGTTCTTGAGTAATTTGGCACACTTGAGCCTTTTCTCCTTGTTTCTCTCCACTTACTCATGCACTGTTCTTTTGTACATACATTTTTTTTATGTTTTTCTTTTTCTTTTTCTTTTTTTAATCTATTTTGTTTCTATATGTATAGTTTTAGTACCCATCGTTGGAACTCTTACTTTGATGTTTAGTTACTGATCAATAAAGTATCTATCTATCTATCTATCTATCTATCTAGTCCAATTTGCGCAAATGTTTTAATGACACCTTTCACATATGCTGAGATATGCCAAGTTTTCAGCTAATGGCTCTTTGGGGATCACCTTGCTGGATCAAAAACACTATTTTACAGTATGCCTGTCAAACTGTGTCATCTTTAGCATTTTCATAAATTCAACCAAAGGAATGGGAACAAATTATGTAGTAATAAACTGCTAGTAACAAAGTGCCTAAAGATACAGTTCAAAGCTGGTTCTTTGCTGAGTTCTCTGTAATGTGTATTCTGTTAGGTGCCCTTTTTATGCTTGAATGATTTGCAGGTCAGTGTTAAGTGGCTTAATAAACAAAAAACATTCCTCTGAAAATGGTCAAATACAGGGACTGAACTGAGAATGAGTGGGAAAAAAAGATCAATCTCCAAATAAATGTTTTGAAAGACTTTCAGAAAGCCTGGAGAACTAGTGCTCAAGATCACTTAAAAAAATTATAAGAAAGCACTGAACTGCACAGAACTGAATATCTGTTTATTAAACAGGGACCTCCACAGCGTGCACTGGAAGACCTCCTTGATATCTTTAAAAAAGGCTTTACACATTTATTGTCACCATTACACAAACACTCTCATGTTTATGTATCATATTGCTGAAATTACTTTTGAAAAAAATGCAGTTATAAACTCTGTTACTTGGATGCATGCACTTATGTTATATACTGATTTATACTGATTATATCCAGATTTGTAGCATCATTTCAAAGTAATTCAGCAATAAAAGCTAAAAGTTTCTGTGTCATCATATTCTCACTAAATGTGGACCCTGTCACTCTATAAAGGTTAGGGTTATAGTTTTAATAAATTAACCAAGGCAGCCCATAAATCATCTAGATTTGGAGAAACACACACACACCCACACACAAAAATACACATTATAGATCTCATCTAAACACAAAAATCTATTTTTCTCAAAGAACTGAGGCTGTCCAAGTTTTATGGCTGAATTATACCAGCAGGTAAATTATACTGATATGAATGTAATTCAACAATTTAGCAAAAAACAAAACAAAACAAACACACCTCTGTTATGTCAGCACGATTACTATTATGATCAGTCTCACAAGTATTTACATTATTGTGTTCAAGCTTCATTTTGTCAGTATCAAGTACTGCTTTATTACTGGGGTGACTGCAAATGCAATTGAATATGAGAGCAAGCACTCCTTCAAGAAATCATTTGTCAGAAAAATAACTAAGGAGCGCAGTGAAGTACTAGACTGCAATATTTTAAACTAGTCATATCTAAAACTGCATAACATCTTTATTTTCTTGATAGTCAAAACAAAAGCTGCCATAAGGAAGGTTATGCAGTTGATTCAGTTTGTGTGTTTCTTAGCAGGATTTATCAAAATGTTCCATCCATTCATTTTCATATATATATATATATATATATATATATATATATATATATATATATATATATATTTGGAGAGAGAGAGAGAGAGAGAGAGAGAGAGAGAGAGAGAGAGAGAGAGAGAGGGAGACGCAAGGAGAAAACAGCTATAACAGCTTTTAATTGGTTCTAAACACAGAAGGTAAAAGGTTGGATCAATACTGTAGAAAAATGGTGAGAAAAGAGAAAAAATAGAAGGGTAAGCATGTTTTCAAGCCATGAAAGGGAAAAGGAAGGAAAGAAGAATGGGAATAATGGGAGTTTGAGAGGAACTTCCTTGTCAGCAGGTGCAGACGTGGGCAAATTCAGGCAAATTTGAGGCGACTGTTATGATTTGGCGCTATGTAAATAAAATTGAATTGAAATTTTCTCATGCGAAGATGTTGTTTTGACTTTTACAGGTAGCCTCGACAAACATTTCCTGCTACACAGTTTTTCAAGGAGATAAATTTGACATTACAGATGTATCAGTCATCTTCTATTGGCTGCTCCCTTTTGGGGTCACCGTAGCGGATTATCTGCTTCCATCTGACTTTATCCCGGCATCCTTCTCTGTCACACCAATCCTCTGCATGCCCCCCTTCACTACATCCACAGATCTTCTCTGTTATCTGCCTCCTTTCCTCCTGCTTGGTGGCTCTGTCTTCACCATCCTTTGTCCAGTAAATCCACTATCCCTCCTCTGCACATGTCGAAACATCTGACCTTGTTGTCTCCCAACCACTCAACCTGAGCTGTAACTCTGATGTGCTCAATTCTAATATTGACCATCTCAGTCAACTCCCAATGAGAATCTTAACATTTTCGACTCTATCAGTTCCGGCTCAGCCTCCTGTCTTTTTGTCAGTGCCATTGTCCTTAAACCATACATTAAAGGAAGTCGCTCCACCATCTCACTATCAACTTTCCTCTTCACTCTTGCTGCTATCCTTGTGTCATAAATCACCCCAACACTTGTCTCCACCTACTCTACCCTGCCTGCACTCTATTCTTCACCTCATGTGCACTGTCCATTGCTTTGGATGGTTGACCCCAGGTAATTAAACTCATCTACCTCCACTACCTCTTGCATATTCACTACCCCAGCTGTCTCCCTCTCATTTGTATACATGTATTGTCTCTTGAGGCTGTATGTGTGTGTGTGTGTTATCATCTCTATTATATATGTTCAAGGAAGGAAAATGTATTCTCTTTTTTGGTTAGTTTCTTATTTTCTCTTTTTTAGAATAAAAAATAATTGTAATTAGAGTTCATCATCACTTGGACTGTTTAAACTGAAAAATTGCAGCTGTCACCACTTTGTATTTCCATGCATAACTGTCAAAACAACTTTAATAAAGTCATGCCACTTTCCAAAGTCAAATTCCAGTTAAGCATTTTTACTTCATAGTGCATCACTAATTGAAGCATTTAGTGACAAAGTTTCAGTATCCGAGGCCATTGGTATTATAAAGTTGCTGGAATATTGCCAAAAATTTTCAGTCACCCATCTAAATGATTGAATTCAGGTGTTCCAGTCATGACATCCATTGGTCAGACCACGACCATCTCGCCAACCTGGACTTCGCCGATGATATCACCCTGCTTGAGCAAAACGAGCTAAAGCTACAACAAGGGATGACTGACCTGCAAGGAGAAGTCGGGAAAGTTGGCCTTAGGACCAACGCTGAGAAGCACCACAGATCAGTGGTGGGGAATTTTTGTTGGGAAACAGAAGTTGGAAGAAGTAGAGAAGTTCATCTACCTTGGTAGTGTGATCTCCCAAGATGGCAACGCGGAGGTGGATGTCAAATGCCATAATGGGAAGGCGGCGGTGGTATTTTGGAGGATGAACAAAGTCTGGTCCTCCCCAACCATCTCCCTTAAGATCAAATTCTGCCTGTTCAACTTGATTGTGATCCCAACCGCCATCTATGCCAGCGAGACCTGGAAGGGGTCGGTTAGCATCAACATCAAGCTTGACGTCTTCCAGCAGTGTTGCCTTCGCCGAATCCTAAAGATCCACTACACCAATCACATTACCAATAAGGAAGTCCTGTGAAGGAGTGGCGCGGTCAAACTTCACAACATCGTTACACACCAAAGACTTCGACTAGCCGTCTTGGATCCCCAAGACGGTGAAGTGTTGGCAGCTTCCAGGCACCAGAAGAGAATGTGGGCGCCCCTGTAACACCTGATAAAGGACACTCAAACAAGATCTATATGAAGAAGCAGAAGCCCTGGCACAAGATCCGCCCGATATGCTACATAGAATGGGAGGATCTAAGTCTAAGTAAGTTAGTCACTTCCATGGCCACAGGTGTATAAACCAAGCACCTAAGCATGCAGACTGCTTCTAAAAATGTCTGTGAATGAATGGGTCGCTCTCAGGAGCTCAGTGAATCGTGATAGGATGCCACCTGTGCAAAAAGTCCAGTTGTGAAATTTCCTCTCTACTAAATATTGAGGCACATAGTGTGAAAGGTCACCAACTTTCTGCAGAGTCAATTACTATAGATCTCCAAACTTCATGTGGCCTTCAGATTAGCTCAAGAACAGTGTGTAGAGCTTCATGGAATGGGTTTTCATGGCCGAATAGCTGCATCCAAGCCTTACATCACCAAGTCCAATAAAAAGTGTCAGATGCAGTGGTGTAAAGCACGCCACTACTGGACTCTAGAGGAGTGGAGACGTGTTCTCTGGAGTGATGAATCATGCTTCACCATCTGGCGATCTGATGGATGAGTCTGGGTTTGGCAGTTGCCAGGAGAATGGCACTTGTCTGACTGTATTGTGCCAAGTGTAAAGTTTGATGGAGGGGGGGATTATGGTGTAGGGTTGTTTTTCAGGAGTTGGGCTCAGCCCATTCCAGTGAAAGAAACTCTTAATGCTTCAGCATACCAAGATATTTTGGACAATTTCATGCTCCCAACTTTGTGGGAACAGTTTGGGGGGTGGCCCCTTCCTGTTCCAACATGACTGCACACCAGTGCACAAAGCAGGTCCATAAAGACATGGATGAGTGAGTTGGTGTGCAAGAACTTGACTGGCCTGCACAGAGTCCTAACCTCAACCAGACAGGAAACTTTTGGGATGAATTAGAGGAGAGACTTTGAGCCAGGTCTTCTCATCAAACATCAGTGTCTGACTGGATGTCACTCAAATTCATTAACCGAGTGAAGGCAGACAAGCAAATACTTTTGGCAAAATAGTGTAGCTTTGTCAAATTTACAATAATTTGTATTTGAGATTTCCAGTGTTAAAAGGCATGTTGTACTGGAATTGAAGGTTAGAAAAATAGCATTGTTGAGCCATCAAAACTGTAAAGATGTAATTTATTGTCAAACAAAAAAATACCATGGAAAATGTTACTTCTGTAGAAAATGTTTTCCAGGTAGGCATGACAAAAATTAAATCACAGAAATATTCCAACAAAAATAGAAATTCAATGTTAAATACTTAATTTAATGCTCTTTTCTTCTGCTTTTGTTCCTATCACGTTTTTCCAGTCATCCTTTTTTAGTCCAGGGAAGCTGGTTTGAAAGTACTGTGCCCAAGTTGCCCATTACGTCTCTATAATTTCACTGTCAGTTCAGCTAAGGTGAGGTCTCCACTGACCATCGCTCTTAAACAGGTGTATGTGTCAGACTAAAAAACAGAAAAGAGTGATGGCTAGTTGAAATATGAGGAAAATGAAAAAAAAATCACTCACTGCAATCAAAGTCCTTTATGACTGTAATTTAATTAGTAACTGACACAGTAAATGTCCTAACATATGTGACTTTGTTTCAGAAACAAGACTGGATAAGAGTTTAATACTCAGAGACTTGAGTGAATAGCAGACCAGTATTCCTGATGAGTGAAAGGATGAAAAAGGAAAGGTAGGGAATGAAAGAAATAAAACAAACTTTCTCTTCAACAACACATCTAAACTCATTGTAAAACTTGTCAAAGTAAAAGTGCAAGAACGCAAGAAGGAAATTAAAGAGACAGAATGATGGAAAAGACAGACGGATCTGACTGTCCTTTCCAGCAGGATGAACAGCACTTTGTCTGTCAACACAACATGGCCATTAACTGGCTTCAATGATGCTTGCAGGCACACACACACACACACACACACACACACACACACATGCAGGCAAACACAACGGAAATTTAATTATGCACAAACATACACACAGACATTACACTCACAAGAGTTTCCACTAATTTGATTCAGGTTAGATACTGATTATGTCTTCAAGGTTTTTTATCACATCATAACATTAAATTGAGATTTTATTCTTTTATTGCATTATGTGCAGTTATTATATCACGAGTTGCTGAAATTTCAGTATGGCTACGTACCTCAAAAAAGAAATACAGGTTACAAGCTTGACATTTAGCATGTGAAAGACTGACATCTCCGTCATTGAGGCAATCCATTAAAGATAAAAGGAAGCTAAAGTTTGTTCTGAACATCCGCAGCAGTCTTTCTACACTCACATTTTTGGATCTTGTTTTGTTAACTGTTATTTAAGCTACTTATCTGGCATTCATCTTTGGGTTTCAGTAGCAAAGTCTCCATAAAAGGGCATCACCTTACATGCCAAAGCTCTTTCTTCCTTATTTCAAGGGTAGGGTTGTACATCCTATTAGAAGTAGTGTCCAAATAGCCTATCTGGGTAAAGGAAGGCTGGTTCAAAAGAAAAAGGGGGTCTCTCTTGTGCTCCTTTTGGTGGGCATAAGGTGGAAGTGAAGAAGTTGGATTTCTCTTGAGTGAGTGTGGGTACATTGTTTTATTAGCTGCTTGCTGATGATTAAAATGTGATGTTTCCCTAAGCAGAAACTCCAATTGCCAAAAGTTTTGTGACTGACGTGAGTTTGGAAGGAGTTTCACTTTGTGTGGAATATTTGAGAAAGTAGCTGCGAGCCCAAGTGATGCTATAGTATGATGCCAAGGTAAATGCCATTGTTACTGGAAGGGGGTGTGGCGAGGGCTATCTGTAACTGCTCAATAATAAGAGCCATTACAGTTATAAGCCAAGCGGAGGCTGAAATTTTTGGACATCAAGTACACTTGGAGTGATGCAGAACTGCTGGCCGCTGTCTGGTAACTGGAGAGTGTAGGTCTTCAAGAAGACGAGAGGGCTGCTGTCACTGTCTTAATTTTGCATTCATTCGATGGACCCAACTCTAGAGAGTAAAGTGAGTTTGTGGAGATACTCTGCCATCCAAATGTCTCAGCGATTCATTCTGCTTCATCCTGTGGTATGCAAGAGTTTTACCTGACAACACAGCCTGTTATTCATTCACTGTTTCTCCAGAGACTGAGGTATGATTTCTTCTTTCTTTTTTCTTTCTTTTTTTTTTTTGGAATTGTGAACTGGAAACTTTACTTGTCATCTTCTTTGCTGGTAATACCAGCCAGCCTAATGGATCCCTGAAACAGTCACGTTGACTTGAAGTCGCACTTTTGGAAAGAGACCGTGTATTTGTGTACAACCAAAAGACACTTTTTTGGACTTACTATTGGACTTAAGAATAACATTTTCTTGTGAACATTGTGGTCTTGATATAATGTGTCACAGTGTTAATCCATCCAACAGACAACAGAAGATGACTCTTTAAATTTCAAGGGTAATGACTACGGAGCAAATGAAATTTGATGAACTGGAAGAAATGTAAAACTTTGGAGAAATAATGTACCCTCAAAGATTTGTCACCATAGTTTGATAGAGGGCTGACACTTTAACTTCTCTAGACTTCTCGAGGAATCATGGAAGTCTGACCATTTTGCCTAGATGTATTTTGTGGACTTGGAGAAGGTTTACAAACGGGTCCTTTTGGGATCCTTTTAGGGGTACTGCAGGAGTATGGGCTATTGTACTGTTGTTATGAGCCATCTGGTCCTTATATAACTAAAGTCAGCAATGTGGCTCCCTGGCATGCAGTCAGGTACATTTTCAGTGGGTGCTGGATTCCATCAGGCATGTCCCCTGCCTCTCATCCTGCAATGGATGTGGAAAAGATCTAAAGGTGTAGCCATAGTGAGGAGTGTGTCCATTCTGGGAATCTCAGAATTGCATCCCTGATTTTAGCTAATGATGTATTTTTGTTGTATTAATGTGAATGTAACATTCAGCATGCTTTGGGTTTAATTACTGGGATGAGGGTGATTGCTGGGGTGATTGCACTGGTGATTGAATTGCTGGGATGAAAGTCAGCACCTGACACCATAATCATCTGCCAGTAACAGTGTGCTGATGCCTCTGGGTTGGCCCCAGTTGAGTGAGTTTAAGTATCTTGGGATATTGTTCAGAAGTGATGGGCAGGTGGTGTGTGAGATGAATTGATGGAGCGTCAGCAGTAATGTGACTGTTGTACCAAATCATTGTGGTAAAGAGAGAGCTGAGCCTGAAGGAGAAGTTTTTGATTTAACAATCGATCTATATTCCAACCCACACCTACAATCATGAGGTCTGAGTAAAGACAGAAAGAAGCATGGGCTTGGGGATACAAGCTGCCAAAATAACTTTCCTCCATAAGGGTGTGGGGCTCCACCTTGGCGAGGACGGGGAGGAACAGGCTGAGACATTAGAGCATGTGTGGAGCTTTTTCAAGGCACACCTACCTTGGGGGAGAACCCAAGGACCAGAGAACTTAAAGAGGGTCACTAATATAGGAATAAATTCTCAGTGCGATAACTACTACGGCCAATGTCAGTGCAATATCAAAATATAATGTAAAACTCATGCATGCTGTAGATGTGCTTTTGACTAAGGTTTAGCGAAAGAAAAGCACATATGCACAAACACACAAGCCAAAAAAATGAAAGGAACAAACAAAGTTTGTATGATTCTGGCAAAGTAGAAAACCTTTCAAAACTAAAACTGCTACTCAGCAGGTTTTCACTGCAACTTCAAGTTGATGTCCTCCTGTCTGACACTAATGACACCAAGATTTTATTAGAGCCGTCTTGCACAGTGTTGTTATTATGTAGTCTGAAGGGTCTGACAGCACTCACAGGTGTGTCTTTGGGTTGTGATATGTTGAGTGTGACGCTTATAGCATATGATTTGTGTCATTATCAAAACTTTAAACTTTTAACTCCCGAGTTCTGTTTTTCATAGTAGTAGTGTATGCATGTATATATATATATATATGTAGTACATGTGACCACTGTATTGTCTGTTTGTATTTGAAGGATGAAGTTTTTACACAGTTGAAGTCATTTTCCATTAAGAGTTTGGGTTATTTTCACCCCATCTGTGTCTCTTCCCTCCTGTCTTGTCAGGACCAGTCGTTCATCCTATTTTCCAGAGAGTCAGTGAACAGGAACGACTGGAGAGAAATACTGCTGTGCTCAATGCATCTTCCATCCTGCCAGCATCACCATCCTCCGGTCCCTGTCTCCCCTTTCACCTCTTCTTCTATTAGTCACTAACTTCCCTCCATTCCTTTTCATCTCACCCACCCTTCATGACTCTTTGCTCTCCTGTCATTATTTCCAGTGAACAGATTTCTTCCTCTGCCCCTTCTTTCTCAATTTTTCCTTCTGGCTTTTTTCCTTTACGTGTCTTATCATCTTCTTTTCCACTCTACTTCCATCCTTCCTCTTTGGTTGCTTTTTATTGCATTTGAGTATCTCGTCTTTGGTTTGTGTGGAAGAGTTTGCCTGTTAAAGGTATAAAAACAGTCTCGGTAACATTTGGTTAATGTAGGAAGAAGATTTGTCCATCTGTCCTGTCCTCATCTGCTAGGCTGTTACACATGGACACAATATCATAAAACACCCTGAGACAAATAACAAACAAAAAAAAAAATTGAATGCAAAATAGAAAAATTGGCACCAATTTTATCAGTAATATAATGATTTTATGTGCCATTATCTCTTCATGTGGATCTCAGTTTTTAAATAAAAATATAAAATCATATTTTACAATTTTTTAAAGCCAATAAAATTAATTTCTAGTCTTTGTGATTAGTAATATATGATGGCGTATGACAACATTAGCTATCCACGTTACTTAGTGCCCTTTTAGTAATGTGGCTTGCTGTGAGATAACATATTTTATTGGAAATTTTTCTTGCCATTAATTACCAATTTGTAGGTCTGTGCATCACAGCTGCAGTTCGCTAACCAGGGTTGCTTGCACTGGCTCATAATTAACACTGGCCAGACCAGGCAACATTTTTCCCATCTTCTATTCTGTAGTTTTGGTGAGCCTGTGCAAATTGTAGCCCCTGTGTCTTGTCCTTAGCTGGCAGGAGTGGCACCCAGTGTGGTCTTCTGCTGTTGTAGCCCATCAGCACATATGCTTTCAGAGATGCTCTTCTGCAATGAGTGATTATTTTGAAATACTACTGCCTTCCAAACAGCTCGAAGCAGTCTAGTCATTCTCCTCTGACCACCAGCATCAACAGGACATTTTTGCACAGAAAACTGCCTCTTACTTGAGATTTTCTCTTTTTCAGACCATGCTTATATGGTTATATGGGAAAATTTCAGTAGATCAGCAGTTTCTAAATTACCAACAACCATGCCACATTCAAAGTTATTAAAATTCTTCCCCATTCTGATGCTCTGTTTAAATATCAGCAGGTCATCTTCACCATGGCTACATGACTAAATGCATAGTTGCTGCTATGTGATTGGCTGATCAGATTCAGATATTTGCATTAATGAGCAATTGTTTAAAGATAAAGTTGGAAAAATGAAATCGCCCTCTTTCACATAGAGAAACTGGAATGTTCCAGCAGTGAGCATTTTTCCATCCTTTTCTTCCTCTGTCCTCACATCACCCCCCCCCCCGCCCCCATTCCCTCTATTAATGGCCTGTCAGAGCAGATTGGCCATAAAACAAAGCAGGGCATTAAGGAGGTCAAAGCCATGGTGGTGCCCTCAGCACTTCTCAGTTGATATTAATGTGAATGGAGACATATTTCAATGAACACACACACACACACACACACACACGTCACTGTTATCTGAGCAAACAGTAACTGACTGAAAGATTATGATCATGCAGCGGGAATGGTGTTGTGTGAGTGTCCGTTTTTTTTTATAAATATATAAAAAAATGCAGCAATGCTGTGGTCTTTTTATAAATATGTGTACATCAGTACAGTCACAAAACATATGCAAAGATAAAAAAAAAAACATATGGCAAAGTGTGTTGTATATGTTGACTCTCACGTGGAGCCAACATCTATGTTTTACTAACAAGGTGCAGCATTAATAAAAGTGTCTGCGTGAGGTGTTTTTCAGCAGCTCTTCACTAAAATATTGCAACATTCTTCTTTCATGTTACGTTCATTCTGTGAACATTGGCAGCGAGCCACGAGATTGTGCAGTGAATTATGGAAACTGTATCGAAAATGAAGGTCAGGAAAGGTGTGTTTGTGAGGTTTGATTTGAAGAATGAATGCAAGACACACTGACTCTGACCTTTTGCAGGTTTTACCCTTTTGCAGAATATTGTAAATTAAAAGGGAACTGGCTTGTGGAAACATTGCTGGTGTTTGTGAGGAGCACCTGCTCTGTGTGAAAATAACAAAGAAAAGGGAAGTTGAATTGGTAAGAATAAATGTATGATGATAAACAAACTTGAAGGCTTATGCCCACAGCCAGGAGCCAGAGGTTGATTGATCAAACTTGCTAAAAGTAAACTTTCCCCATCAATAAGAACTTTTTGCCCACAATTCATTAATCTTTCCCCAGAATCTCCTTTTTCTTTTCTTTTTTTTAGCTTTGTTGAGGAAAACATCTGTGATTACCTTGAGGAGATTTGATTTTAAAGAGATATGGTTTTGACATTATTCAATAGTCTCTATCTTTAAGGCTCATGCACATATTGATTTTCTTCTTTCTGTGTTCACCTGTGGAAACATTTGTTATTGCTTTTCAGGATGCTGTTCATTGTATAATTTACTTATAACGTGTAAGAATAACCTATGATCTGTTTTGCTTTTGGAAACAGACTCAAAGTGAGTCAAATAGTTTCCCGGTGCACACACAACACACTGTGCAAAGGTTTTTCTTTGCTCACAAGGAGACAGACATGCTTCTAATTTTATAAAGTAGTCTTGAGCACTACTGAGAAATATTTCTCCAGGCCTTCTGAAGGTCCTTCAAAGTTTTTCTTTGGACATTGGGTGCCAGTCCTTGTGTCCTCATGGTCTGGGGTTCCATTTCAGCCAGTGGTGTTGAGGATCTTGTCAAAATTGATGGAGTTCTGAATGCAGAACAGTACCATTGGATGCAGTACTCTCCAGAAAGTGCCTGAATCACTTCATTTTTCAACATAATTATGATCCCAAACACACTACCAGTGACTTAAAAGCATACCTGGATATAAAAGCACTCAACGGAACATGGTTAGTCATGAACTGGCCTCCCCAGAGCCCGTACCTCAACATTATTGCAGCAGAGAACAGAACATCCAAAGAAGAGCTTTGAATGTCCTTCAAGAAACCTGGGGAACTATTCCTGAAGAATAAAGGCGAGGCTTTCAAGCTCGTTAGAATTATACAAACTCTGTTTTTTTCTGATATACAGTATTTACTTTTATCTTTGCACATGTCAACAAATTGCTGTAGCTATTTCCCATTTTACTAGTAAAATTTAAAGGAATGAAGGGTGGCTCAAGACTTTTTCACAGTAATGTATAATTGACTTTAGATGCAAACCCTGGTGCAGGTATTTAAAAAAAACAAACAGACTACAGCTGAATGATGATGACACTGGAAATGTTTGTAGTGGTATGCATTTAGAGACCAGGAAGCGCCCTGACTGAAATTAAGCTCGGTAGGTAATTTGTCAGGTTTTGTGCTCACTACTTGGAATTTTGTGAAGCCAAGAAGAGGAAGAATCAAATAAGCAAAACTTTTCCAGCCATGGCTCCATGCTGTGTTCAACTCCTTATAACCATCTTGGAATGATTAAGAAAAAGCTACACTGACAAGTGTAGGATTTAAGTTCATATCGCAGTGATCTCCTTTATTTTACAGTCTGAAAATTTTTCTCATACGAGGGTTTCTTTGGACATTATTAGGATTAAATTTTTTTTTTAAAGTTACTTTTAACTTCCCCGGTGAAAGATTAATGTCCAAGAGATCAAATTTAGAAAATTACAAAGTGAACCCAGAAGATTTTCTCCCCAGAAGATAATCAGACAGATCATGATTATTAAATTCATGCTTTCTCTTCTGACATCACAGGGTCTCAGATAAAACAGCTTGCCGGGAGACTGGAGCCTCTTCAGAGCCACGGAGTAAAACCAAAAGACAAAGTGATGCTTTCTCCAAAGATGTTTCAGTATATGACAGAAAAACAAAGCTGGAAAGAAAGAGGCACAACATGAAATCTATATTTTTTTACAGATATGAAAAATCTGTCTGAAGCGCTGTTCCATCTGTTCAAAGGTAAATCTGTAAGTTTGTGGTGCAGTGCACAACCAAATGTTCATCAACCTTTTTCAGTTACCAAGCCGGCATCACCATATGTTACATTCATGAGAGTCTGGATTAGATTTTCAATATTAATCATGAATGATGCTACTTAAAAATCCAAAAACACAAAGAGAAGCAAGTAGATGTAAATCCTCGGACTTTGCAGAAATATCAATGGCCTTTGCTTTATTTACTGAGCTCCTTTTTATTGTATGTTTGATCATTATGCATGTGCATGCTGTGTGAATCATATTTTAGAAAAAGAAATAGTTCGCTAGACTCACCTTTTCCATTTTATTTTGCTTTTAAAGATACAGTTCATGCCATAATCAAATTTGTATACTTTCCTTCAGGTCTTTAGTGCTGTTTATCCGTCTTTGGTGCTTTAAGTAACACGAGGCAAATGCCATTTATTCCTGTTATATTCAAGAGAAGGCAGACATTTAAAAAGCTTGGCACAAAAATAGTCTAGATAGATAAATGAACTACAGGCAGGGGGAAATGTCCTAAAGTGATCTGATTAAAGGTGAACTGTTTCCTGAATGCAAACAAACCAACAAACATTTTTCCTGCTTTTCAGTTTCAAATTAAAAGCCTCACAACAGTGCACGCCCAACCCACACTTTACAGGAATGCCTAAACAGGTTAAGTGGTAGTCTTGTTCTTTAAGAAGAAAGTGACAAAGTGCAGCATTTAGACGCATGCAAAATGGTCCATTTTTGTGCTGAAGCTAATGAAACCAGCATTTACACACTGTTACAGCTTTCCCTGAAAGCAGCTTAGCACCAAGAACCAAACAGTGGAATAAACCATTTGTTCTTTCACTGTTGTTGAATTCGTGTAATTAACGACGCCATTTGGCCATAATATGCATAAATAATTGAGTTTCACAAAATATAGAAGAATGACAAGTTTCTTCATCACAAATATATGCAGATTTATTTAAAGCAGCGTGTTTTTCACTTTTCTTGCTAAGAGCAACTGTATCACTCTGCTGTCTGAGCTCGAACTTACCTCCATGACTCAGTTAAACTTTTCTCCACTTTACAAAGCAATTTGCTGCACCTACGATTGCCGGGGCCACAACTTTTCCCAAATCACACTCTCTCTTTTCACTTTGTAGATTTTTTTTTCATATTAACTTAGAGAGAGAAAAAAAGGGCTGCTGCCAGTTTGAAAGGAGGAAGATTAACAGGCATATGGCCCACAGCCACACACTGCTAAGACTTGTATTTGCATATAGGGGCTAAGCTAGCTCAATAGCGACTGACCTCTTATCATTTCTGCTTCAAACTCACACGCAGACACAAGCAGAAAACAGCTGTAACAGTTTTAATTGGTTCTAAACACAGAGACTAAAAGGTTGGATTAAAATTGTAGAAGGATGGTGAGGAAAATAGAAGGGTACACATGATTTAACGCCATGACAGAAGAAGTGATGAGAAGAATGAGCGTATGAAAGGAAAGTCATTGTCAGCTGGTGCAGAGGTGGAAAAGAAGGGAAATTTTCTCATGCGAAGATGTTGCTGTGACATTTACAGGTAGCCTCAACAAACAGTTCCTGCTACCCAGTTTTTCAAGGAGGTAAATTTGATGTTACAGATATATCAGTCATCTTCTTTCAGCTGCTCCTTTTAGGGGTCACCACAGCAGATCATGTGCTTCCATCTGACTTTATCCCGGCATCCCTCTCTGTCACACCAATCCTCTGCACGCCCCCCTTTTACTACATTCATGGATCTTCTCTGCTATCTTCCTCCTTTCCTCCTGCCTGGTAGCTCCATCTTCACCGTCCTTTGCCCAATATATCCACGATCCCTCCTCTGCACATGTCCAAATCATCTCAGCCTTGAGTCTCTAACTTTTTTGTGAGTTCACCGTCTCCAAACCATACACCATGGCAAGTCCACCATCTCATACCACCTTCCCTTTCACTCTTGCTGCTGTCCTTCTGTCATAAATCCCCCCAACACTCATCTCCACCCACGCCACCCTGCCTGCGCTCTCTTCTTCTCTGACCCCAGGTATTTAAACTCATCTACCTTCACTGTTACACCTGTCTGTCTCTCTCATTCACACACATGTATTCTGTCTTGCCTCTCCAGAGCACTTCTTCCACTTCTCCAGGCTTTCCTCCAACTGATCCCTGCTTTCACTACAGATTACAATGCAGCATATTGACTTCAAACTTAGAGGACAGATACGTATTGAAAAGTACAACTGCAGAGCGCAAGAACCATAACCCTCCCTCCTCTTCTACGGCTTTAATCACTGTCATCAGCCTTTCCATCATTCATTCATGTCTCAGCTGTCTCATCTCTGAATTTCCTGTCACTGCATTAAAAAAGGTAAACGTTCATGCATCCTCTATTCATTCCATGTGAACTGAAATATTTGAAGCCTTTTTTTGTTCTGGTTTTGATGACTCAAGAGTGAAGAGCTACAGGATCCAAGCTGTTTGAAAGTCAGCATGAAATGTTTGAGGATTTGGAGTGCCACTGACTTTTATCAAGCCCAGAATCAATGTAGCTGTCCACCAGGAGATTTTAGAGCACTTCATGCTTCCATCTGCTGACAAGCTTTATGGAGATGCCAAGTTTGTTTTTCAGCAGGCCGTAGCACCTGCTCACAGCGCCAAAACAACTACTATTGCTGTGTTTGATTGGCCGGCCCAAGTGCCTGACCTGAAGCACAGAGAGAATCTATGTGGAGGATATTTCGGGACTTTAAATCCTTTTGTGAGTGATCTTTGGAAATATTCGAATACTAGATTTCTGATTTTCATGAACTATAAGCTATGGTCATCAAAATTAAAACAAAAAGTCCTAAAGGCTGCCAGTACAGCCCACTAGGATGAGCAGGTGACCTATATGCTGTAAGTATATTGGGGCCTGTGTTTGAATCCACCCTGCAGCCATTTATTATGCCCCCCACACACACACACATACACACACACACTCCCTCCCCTAGTTTTCCTGGCTTCTCTCCACTGTGCATTCAATAAAGGCAAAAAAGCCCCCAAAATATTCACTTTTCATGTAAAGAATATATTAAAAATGTCTTGAATTAAATGAACCTTTTCACTGTAGTGAGATACATTACTCTGTGCTGTTACAGTGGGGAATGATCATGTTAAACAAGGCCAAAGCTTTAAATGATATTTTTCTGTATGTCAGTGAGACCAGATATCTCCGATATAGCACACATTAAATTCTGCCTCTCAGCACCAGACTTTCACAGACATTATTTTTGGAGGCTAAATCTGGTCGGCCTTTAAAAAGGCACCATCTACACTTTAATTCACTAGGACAGTGGAGGATGAAAAATAGTCCTTATTAGGCTATTGTAGAGATTTGATTACAATCTAAACATCAGTTTAGATCACATGGTACTTAGATGTTTCCTTGAAAAAAAAAAAGAGGCAAGGATCAAAAATTCAGAATTTATCAGAACTCTTAAAAGCAATACGTAAAGTTTTAATGATCTCATCATGTATGAAAATATATTATTCAGTAATGAATAAAAAGACAAAGATGATTTAAAGGTTATTTCAAACCTTTAGTTTATAGTACAGCGGTAACACTGTTGTGTGTTCAGTGTAAGACAGACAAACTGATTTGCTGAAAGCTGGCATCATTCCTGTCCAGCTCAACTTCAATCGACAGCTTCACAGCATGTTTCCTGCTGCTGTTTTTGGCTGGCAGTGTGAGCCTGAGCTCGTGCTTCTGTTTGGGACGGAGCTTTCTCCAGGCCAACTGTTTTCGCCCGTCCAGATGGAATTCAATTGCAAACTTTTGCTCAAAAAAAGTTGTGAAAAACCACGCCAGCACCATCTGGAATAAAGTGGAAGTTGCTCCACTTGAGCAGGATCATCCACCTTGAATTAAGCCTTTCAAAAACAATTACCACTGCTGCACCCCAGTAAATGCTGAAGGGCCCTCACAGAGGGTTGGAGACTGAGTGTAGCCCTCCATTACCCACTTGAGAAATATGCAAGACACAAGTGGGGTAAGTTAATGGGTGTCCCCTTCATCTTCACTGTAAAAATATGACACTTGGAATCACATAAACGAAAGGTTGTGTGTGTGTGTGTGTGTGTGTGTGTGTGTGTGTTGTGTCGCGACTTTCCAGGGATAAATATTGAGCCATGAGATGTGGTCTTGCAGCTAGGTTTCAACTGATGAACTCTACACACGCAGTTGTGGTCAAACCCTCATTTTCACATGACCAGATTTTATGCAGCCTTCTTCCACCACAACCCAGACCCACAATACATCAAAGCATGTGTCTTACGTCGTCTTAAAACTAGAAGTAATTCTGTGATTCAAGATGATGGTGAAACTTTTTGAATAGGAGCTGACAGTACTCGTCATGGAAAACAGCTCGCTCCGTTTGACACGCTGGAAGAAGGCGGTTAACTGAAGTCCCTGTTATCCTTGACGCCAACGTCTGGACCTAGAGGAAGTCTAGTGCGTGAACAAGCCAGGTTCATGAGAAGTCAACCAAAAAATAAACAGCCAAAGGAAAGCAAAAAGCTTTTTGGATCCACATGCTTGAGGAAAGTGGCTCTTAGCTGGCACAGAAACCTCTGATGGACATCAACTCAAAAGCAGAATGTTGGAAAAAATCAAATGCAATGTTCAGAGTTTCTTCTGTCTGGGAGCTAAAGCAGCAGTGATCACAGATGGAGCTGTCTGAAGCCAAGTTCATGTGTGCTCCATGCACTGAGAAACACTTTCAAAAAGCTGTCTTTGAAAAATAAATACTGTTAACAGACTTTTAGAATAAAGTGAAGTGACCCAGCAGGGAGAAGTCAAGCCTGCGCACACTGTGTGAATAATGTCCAGAAAGTGTGTGTCCAAGGTCAGCGAGACGAAGGTTGAAAGACAATATCAGGTTATCTGCTGCTATCATACCTTTTTAATTGTACTATTCACCGTTTCCCTGGCGACTATTAACAGCAGATTCTTAAGGAAGTACCACGACCTGCTGACCTCATGATGGCAAGCTATATGAAAACATGTTTTCAGCTAGTTAGAGTAAAGTAGTAAAAAGCAAAGTCGATGTTGCAGCAGAAAGAAAAGAACCGAGGTGTCATAGTTCAGACCTCAACCTGTTATTTATTTTAAATGCAGATCATCAACTTATTTCCTTATCAAGAAATCTGGTTTTCTACTGATTATGGATCCGTTTATCTTATTGCCTCGAGAAACTCAAACATCAAAAATAATCGGTGAGAAAATGGCTCGGTGATAATTGTTGAGAACTCCTTAGCCATGAAGATGACCCAACTTAGCTGGTTAATGATAAAATAAACAGAATGATCAGTGGAGATCGTTGTTTGGAAAGGCTGCCAGGATGGGAAAAAAAAAACAAAAAAAAACATCATAGCATATCAACACACACACACACTGTTGAGCACAGCGGTGGAGGGGTGATCATTTGGTCTCGTTTTGCAGCCACAGAGCAGCTGGCAGCCATCGAGTCGACCATGAGCTCAGTTTATCAGAGGGAATGTGTGGTTTTTATAACACTTAAGCCTAACATTAGCTGGCATAGTGTTAGCTTATTGTCAGCTGTTGTTACGCTGGCTCGTTATCAGCTGTCCAGAGACGGGAGAGTCGCATGTTTAATCTGCTGACAATAAGTCACTGCAACAATATCTGGACCAAATGTGTAGTTGAAGAGATGAGGCTTCAGGTGAACAGGAAGAGGATGAGATACAGACAAGATGACGAAGATGAGAAAGAGATGATAAAATCATTAAAAATTTTATATAGTGCATATATAGTTTGAAAGAGCAGTTTGTGATCTGTAAAGTTATAATTGACCCTTTTCAATAGTTTTTAAAGCTAGATTTAGGTGTTTAGAATGTTCATCGGGTTTTCCCATTCTTTGGGAATTCAATAAATACATTTTATCGCTCTGCATAGGCTGCAGGTCATCCTCTTTATGCCAGGTCATCTAGGAGGATGCAGTCATTGCAAATGTGTCAGTGACTTTCTTCCTCAGGGGGAATGCCGCAGAACAAATTTCCTGCACTCTTCATACATCAAAAACAGTCAATAAGTGTTGCGGATCCTGCTGCTTCTCCTCTGCAGCAAAATGCCACTGACCTAATGTGTAGCTGCTATCTGCCATGGCGCAGTTGCCCAGGTCGCTGTGTACTCTACTTCAGCTACGTTTCACACATTGAAAGATGAAAGCAAAGATGTAAGAGTTGCATTAGGGTTCTTCTTCTTTTTTTAAAGCATCCACCATCCACCCTTAACTCTAATTGAAATCATACACATTATTCATCCTGGTTTCCTGGTGTTGGACTTGGGTGAAGTTTCCCTGTGTAGCACTAAAAGTTTGTTTCACTTTTATTGGAACTTTAATCTGATTTTTTCATCATACTCATGGCTTAATTTCTGGCTTAACTGATGACCTCAATCTTAATTTCTCATTTAAACAATATGAGGTAGAAATTATCTAGGCTAATGAATTTAGTCAGAACTGGTGATAGGCCGGGGTCTCTAACTGCCCCCACTGGATGGATGGATGGATGGATGGATGGATGGATGGATGGATAGATGGATAGATGGATAGATGGATAGATGGATAGATGGATAGATAGATATCCCTTCCAATTATACTTCCTTTACAGAGAATTAAATGATGAATGAGGTAATAAATGATATAGTAATAACCATGTTTGCTATAGAAAATTGATTGGTGTCTAATTTGTGGTAACATCCTGTGGGAAAGATACTAAAGAAAGAGTTGAGGTTTGAGGTTTCCTTGTAGGAGGAACGTGATCCTGCTCATTACTGTATCCCGAGCTCCACTCACAGAATGATAAATAATGAGGTGACAGTTAAGTTTTCTTCAGTGTGCGCTCAGTTACTGATAGCACATCCTGCTATATATCAGATTTAGGCACAGTAGATAATATAACACATTAATACAGGGAAATCAACATCAATAAATGCATAAATCTAACATATATTCCTTTGTTATGGACCTTTGGCTTTTTTTTTTTGCAATGTTAACATTCCTCACAGAGAATCAAAGGGGTCCATGGCCTCAGGCTTTCAGATGACAGGGCGAATAAAAATAATTCTATGAATCTCAACATGCCGTATGAATTAGAGAACCCATCTGAATTTCAAAAAGTCCCCGCGTGTGTTAAGAGGGTTATCTGCATTCAGTGTAGCAGCACGAGGTGCAGTGCTAACCAGACAACTGAGACGCCAGGAAAGAAGTGAGATCATCAGCACCGTCAAACTAATTAGACAGTCGGGGGGAAAATGATAAACAGGAAAATTATGTTGGGGCCCAAAAAATGTGATTGGAGCAGGTCTCAGTACATCAGTACAGCTGGTTGGAGAATGGTCACATTAGAGTGATGCTTTGAATTTGTTTAGTTCCAGGAGCCATTTAATCTAAAACACATTTTTGATTCCTTTCTTTAAATCACAACTGTCTCAACTTTGTGTATAACCGTTTTAAAAACCTAAATGACCTAAATGTAAAGGTCAGAGGTTAAGTTTTTTGAGAATCTTGAGAACCCGATAACTTGAGAATGATGTAACTTAAGATGTTCAAATTCACACCATGGATGCGTACTGCTCAAGCTAGACCGCTCAAACCTCACACACTTGTTCACTGATTTTACTCTAACAGCACTTTAACCCCGTCCCAGCCATGTGATTGTAGATTATGACATAAATGTGACAATTAATAAATACTCAGGTCTGCAAAAAGCTTGTTGAATAATATTTTTAACAGATATTTGCAGTTTTTGCAAGGTATTGTAACGTTTGCACGTATTGCAACGGGGTTACAAATCAGCGCTAGCATTAGTGTTTTCTCAGAAAAAGATGGGAGCTGTGGAATATAATGTAATGACTACAGTTATCCTACATCAAAGGATAAATGTTATATAATTTAAGCAGGGAAACTGAAATTAATACAGGTAAGAGTGTTGCATTGGTTAGACACACTGAATCTAAAAATAGAGTGGAAGAGTGGGACTTATTTTAGCTGTTATATTTCATCCATCCATTTTCTTACGCTTATCCGGGGCCGGGTGGCAGGGGCAGCAGCCTAAGGAGAGAAGCCCAGGCCTCCCTCTCACAAGCCACCTCCACCAGGTCATTCAGGGGGACCCCAAGGCGTTCCCAGACCAGCTGAGAGATATAATCTCTCAAGCGTGTCAGGGCCTCCTCCTGGTAGGACATGCCTGGAACACCTCATTGTCCTCAATTGTTGAAACCACTTTGTCAACAACTAGCTTTATATTTTGTCTGAGGGAAAGTGCACTTTACACAACAGATGTATTTTCAAATTTCTGGGTGGGACAGAAAGTGTCCTGCAATTCTAGAACAGCCTGTTCAAAAGAAACGTGAAAAAAAAAGAAGCTATTCATAATATGAAAGTCATTTTAGTGCAAAATGGGTTAGTTAGCCTCAGAACTTCTGCACAGTACAAGCAGACAACCTCTCAGTCACTTAAGGGTTAAAAAGCAGATCAGGTTTATAATAACTCAGATCATTAAAGCTTTTTTTTTAATCACATGCAAATTTTTTCCGATTCTGCGAGATCATTTTAAAGAACTGAACATAATTTACTGAAACAGAGATTCAGTAATAAACTATTTGGCAATTTGTCTTCAATGAAGCAACAAGCAGAGTGGAGTCTCAGCAATGGCTGGAAGTAGGACAGGACCCCCCCCCAGAGTGATGGTAAAGATGAAACATGTGGAGACTTGGATGAGGCTCTCAGAGCGACCGCGATGAGGTGGAGATATGGAAGAGGCAGGTCTGAAAGGCAGAATGACACAGCAAAGATAACTGAGACCAGAGCGATGATAACAGATCAGAGTCTGACAGCATAGAAAAGAGGAGGGATGTTTAGAATGGACCAGGAGCCCAGAAATCTGGGGAAGAACGCAGGCAGATACACAATACAGATCTTCCTCATTGAACTCATAATGTCATTATTTGCATTTTGTAAAATCTCAACAAACAGCGAGAATTGTTGTTGTAACTGATCCACACTAACGTGCTCTCTAGTACGACATCTCTTCCATCTTCTCACTCAGTTTTTTCATCTACACTTTTTTTCCCTCAGTAAATGCATGTGAATGAATAATTAACAGTTTATCAGTGAGTTATGGTAATTATCAAGAGTAGCAGCTTAAGCATGGCAGATCCATCCAAACACCAACACACCATCTGCACAAATGTTCTCTAACTGGTAAAACATGCACACATATGCAGTCACATTCGCACCATCACACGCGCTTGCAGCCTGTGTAGGTGTGCACTCTGAGTTAAAGCATGTTCACAAATACACACACAGAAGAAATGTAGGTGGATGGACAGTCTGCACACAGTTTGGGAGATTAGAGATTTTTTAACTTGTCATTCTTGTTGAAATTGATGAGTTTTATTCCACCAGAAGGGGGCACTGCTCTACATTGAGGCTACTTAAAGAGAGCCTTCAGCAGGGGTAACACATTCAATCCCAATGCATGTTGCTTGATTCATTATTTCCTGATTCTTTGAAAGTTTCCTGCTGCTAAAATAACACTGTTCATATAATGTGAATGTACGTGCGTACATATTTTTTATCTCCAAACTTTTCCCTAGTAGTACCTAGATGTTCAATCCCACAAGCCTGGGCCCAGAATCCATGTCACAGAAGAGAATGTAAAGTCCATGTTTGACAAACACGAGTTTTTGTTAGAAAAATGCATTCACTAACATACATTATTGTGTTGTGTTGTTATGTGTGGAAAAAATACTTATCCATTCCTTGAGTAGTTAAAGGCCTAATGCACATAATTAATTGTCTAAATCTTGAGTGGCTGATTGCATGCACAGTTATAGCTTTACGAAATTCAGAATGTTGGGATTAATATTTACAGCTCTGATGCCGATCTTCTGACTGGTGGGTGTTATTTTAAATAAATGAAGTACTGTGATTACAGCAGGGACATAAAGTGGTCTATGACGTTATCATCAGTGGTGAAACTGAACAGGTCTGCTCTCATACACTGCTCTACTGCTTTGGGGGTTGTTATTATCAAAGTATGTGTACATGTATAAACCAAAGTCATGTCACTGTAATGCACACACACACACCAACTTATGTGTGCAATCAGTCATGAAGCGGCTGAGCTGTGTGAAGAAAAAAAAAAGGTCAGTGGAGGAGAGATTGAATTTGAAGGAAAAGCTGTGTTGGGATGCCATGGGCCCCAGGGCTACACATTTTTCAATCAGCACAAACATCAGCCCCCATTAATTTGCATAAAATAATGAATCAACAGTAACTCATTACAGCAGTTTAATTTTATGACTTTTTTTTGGGGGGGGGGTGAAAAAATGTAAACAGTTTGAAGTGTGTCAGATACAGGGTGTCATGGTCCCTGGTTCCTAGACCCAGAGTTTTTGTAATATTTCCTTGTTTGTTTCTTGTTAATAATCTGTATGTTATATTTCCTGACTCCCTGGTTTCTGTCTGGTTTTGTCTCCATCTCTGTGTCCCTGGGTCTGTCTTGTTTCTATGTGTCAAGTCCCTGTGTCTTAGTCTGGTCTCTGGTTGTTACTTCCTGTTTTACTTTGGCAGTGTTTGTGTCATGTGCTTTATATTCAGTTTTGCTTACTCTTTCCCGTTAGTAGCATTCTGTTCACCTGTTCTCCCCAGCTGTTTCTACTCTCTCCTAATTACCTGGTGTATATGTTTTCTCTGTTTTCTCTGCAGCTTGTCCCATTTGGCTTCCTACCTGCAGTGTACTGGTCTGCCTTTTTGCTGGGCTCTGATTGCTAAGACTTGGAAGAGCAACTTAATAAAAACACAAACACTTACAAGTAATACTTAAGTCTTACTGGCTAGGGCTTACCTTGGTTTAGAGGCACTGTTGTTGTTTTATGCTTCAGGTATGCAGCAAAATCAGAACTAAAAGAAACTGTTTTAAGCATTTTTTAAATATTTTTTTCTGTCACAAACATTTGGCACAATATTTCAACAAGAGTTGAAATATTTGTGCAATGCTGATGCAGTACACTATAAATGCTATGACCATAATTTTTTTGAATTCATAGTTTATATTTTAATGCAGAATTTGAAAGACAGTAAGTGTATTCAAAACAAATTTCAAAAACTAGCACGCAAGTAGATGGGCTTACCAACTTGACCTTATGGCTCTAACACCCATCAGTTCAGTAAACATACAGGATGAGAGGATTATTTATGGGTAAATGGAATAAGCAAGTCTCCACAAAGTGAGGCAGCACAGGAGAAAGAAGGACAAACAGGATCAAATGGTGAAAGGACAGAAGATCAGCATGAAAACTCGACAATGATTGAGAATCAAAGGGCAATAGAGTGAGTTTATGAAACTTCCTTACTGAATTATTGTCTTACAGATTATTCTCCCTCCTCCCTTGAAACATAGAAAGTTCTGAAAATGGCACATCAAAAAATGTTTTCTGCTTCATAATGTGCCCTTTAATGGATCAATATGGTTTGTTTCAATAGAAAGCCTACCTACCTGTAACAAAGGTGGCGTGGCTGACCTGTGTCTCTGTCCTTTGTTCTGAGTGTTTGGCATGATTAAAGTGGGAAAAGGGAAGAAAAAAAAGACATAAAAATTACAATGGAATATTTCAGCATTGGCAGGGATAGTGTTAAGAAAGAAAAGCCTCGCTGCTCATTGGCTGGTGTGGTCACTTGCAGTAAAGAATCCCCTGTGGGCCAAAAAGGATTTTCCATATTAACTGTTGATACAAATGAGACTTCTTTAAGACTCCAACTGAAAATAGGCACTGGTTATGCTCTCTGTTATTAACTTTTAATCCATGCAGGTTTTGTAAAACTTCCCCAAGAATTAGAAAACAAAGCCTTGCTTTCTTGATGTTATCCCCATGTAAAGTGAACTGCAGTGAAGAAACACTTGTGTATGTGTGGGAGCTAGGAAACCTTTGCCTCATATTACTAGTGAGCAGCTTTGATTTGTGTTGCTGGTGTCCTCTAGAAGTCAAATCCAGTTCTGTATACATTCTAAGATACAACAAAGGTATTTCATGGCCTTGGCATTTGAAACAGAATCTGACAGTTGCTTCTCATGGTTGGTACTGTCATGGTCTCCTGGGGGCTCCGGCTGGCCTGCTTGTGTGTTTTTGTTTTGTTTTCTTTGCATGTGTTTTTTGGGTTGTGGGCATGCTGTGGGGAGTTATGCCTGTGGCAGAGGGAGGTGGTCCTTGAGACTCCACCCACTGTTCCAAGGCACACCCCTTGTTGATCTAACACACCTACTCTTCATGTCACTAATGGAGTGGAAAACTCTCAGTCAACGCCAGGTTGTTGCCTCAGCAAGGTATCCAGAGTGACTTATGTTGGAAAATTTTTCTAAAATACTCGGATTATCGCTTTTTCTTCTACACAGACTTTGCCATTGATAAACGTCTGTAGGAGTCACTGGATACTGCAAGTGTGTGATACCACGGGGAACCTTGAAGCATACATGGTCACAGACTCACTGCAATTCACTGTGTTTTGTGTTTTTGTGCACATCTTGGAATAAACTCTGTTCTGTTGGATTTTTGTGTCCTGTGCCTGAGTCCTACCCGCGAGACAGGACAGGTTAGCTCTGGCTACCTATTCTACATTTATGTCCATGTCACACTGAGCAGCATTAAGAGTTTTCTACAGATCCACTGACTGAGTTTTACAGCAGAATTTGAAGGGCTTTTCCCCACCCCTGACCCATAAAACTATCAAACTGCAGACTATTATGATATATTATTTAGCAAGTGCACCAAGTCTATTTATAACTACTTATCACTGTAAATAATAATTTCATGTTCACCTTAACATTTGTGATAATGTGGTGGTTTTAGCACTAACAGTATTTTTTAATGATCATTTTTGCAGTGCTGTATCCAGAGTTGACACATTTGTTTCTCTTTTTCCCATCATCTGACCCAACTATAGATGTATTTAGTCCATCCATCCATCCATCCATCCATCCATCCATCCCAAACTTGTGAGGCCAATCCCTTTCTTTTTGCTGTCGACTTAAACATTTGGGTTTCACATTAAAAGATGAACATGACACAAAAGACCAGCAGTTCAGCTTTTATTTCCAGGTATTTACATCTGGATCTAATACATAGTTCAGAAGATAGCACCTTTTGTCCCTTGTGAGCAAAGGTGAAGGAAAATGAGACTGACAGGTGTGTTTTGCTACCCAGATGTGTCCTGTTACACTGATTATTCAAACAAATAGATTTGGGTTTTGCCTGTGCAGACTGTGCATTTCTAATTAGAGGAGTAACATGAAAATGAAAAAGAGAGCTGTCTATGGATGAAAAACAAGCAACTGTGAAGCTGAGAGAAGATGGAAAAACAATCAGAGCCACAAACAGTGACCAAAGCCAGTAAAAGCATCTGGAACGTCCTGAAGAAAAAAGATCTTACTGGTGTACTAAGTAACAGGTGTCAAAGAGGTAGACCAAGGAAAACAACAGCAGCTGATGACAAAAACATTGTAAGGGCTGTAAAGAAAGACCTTAAAACCAGAGGGCAGGAGTGATGGTATCACAATCTGCAGTTCACAGAAGATTCATGAATAAAGACTTCACCAGAAGACTGAAACCACTAATTAGCAAGAAGAATAAGGAGGTCAGAAATTCTGCAACAAAGTTTTGTGGACTGATGAGACAAAGATTAACCTAGCCATGCTCTCTCATTTGTCACCTGATGGAAGGATTGCCAGAACACTGGCATTTGCTTGTAAGACACTCTCATGCCGTCAGCTAAACTGTCCAGCGCATCCTTTGGAGTTTCTTGTTCTGAAATAGGCGATCTGTGACAATTTTTTATCCGAATTCTCTAGAATGATCTCTAGATCATTCATTTAAAGAGCCTGAGAAGACGACACAGATGTCATACATGCACAGTATCACAACATCATTGCTTCTTTAATCCCTTTGAGGTCTAAGTCATCATTGCTGATGACCCCAGCCCTAGCCCTTAACCCTAACCCTAGGTCTTGATTGCCACATTTTGAGAGTTTAGAGACAAGCATGAGGTACTTTTTTGGAAAAAATGTAAATAGATTTTCATATGACTCAGAATGATTAATTTATTACTTCCTTACCCCTAATTACTTCCTTTTTCTTAATGGCCAAGACCTGAGAGGACAATTCTTAAAAAGAACAAAAATGACATATTCTGATAGCACAAGGTTAGGATTAGGGTCATCACCAATGATGACTTAGACCTCAGAGGGTTAATGGTTCAATCCAGAGTACTAACACGGTGCATGTGTTTGACTCATCCTACCAGACCACTGAATAAATACCAAGCTAACTGGCATGACAAGTACGGTTAGGTAAGAAAAAACACTTACCTCTGTCTTTACTAACATAACCACAGAAAGACATGGGACAGTAATGAGCAGATATACCTGCTGCCAAAGTGCTGAAACTAGTGAACCTTAACTGTGCACATCCATCAGTGCAATATCACAGTTGGCTAAGTTGGTGTCTCGTTCACTTCAGGTCTGATGTCGGACATGCTGGAGAGATTATACCTCTTGGGTGCCACCCATGAAAGCTGGAGGTGGAGAAAAAGGGGGTCTAGGCGTCTTTGTTTAGCCTACTGGTCACATGACCTGGACCCAGATAAGCAGTAAAAATTGGACGGATGCATGTGTTGAGTGCCATTTCTCTTCCTCATGTTTATATGTTGACTCGCAAACAAGAAAATAAATAAAGTCCAAATAAATCAGCTGTAATTTCTCTTTTTTTCTTTTGCATCTTGTGTCTGCACAAAAATTTCATGAATAGGTGTTTGAGTATTCTGAATTATTATGACTGTATTTCCACACTTCCGACTCAGTATGAACATGTACATTCAAGTTTTTTGTTTTTTTTTAAAAAACCTGACTCACTTGCATAACAAAAATCTTTTTTTCCTTTCCTTTTTTAAATGCGCGTCGTCAGTGTTGCCTGTCATCGACCAAGCACAGATGTCAAAAATTGTTTTGTTTAAAAATGATACTTTGAGTGATGACAAAGAATCTGAAATGAGCTGATGTTTCTCTCTTAAATAGCAATCATTGTTTTTTTTTTCCCGTTTTTATTAAAGCATTAAGATGACTCCCTACAATGACAATGACACACAGCCACATCTATCTGACTGACCCAGTCATAACCTCAGAGATTTCTACGCATGTGTTCAAAGCCAAAGCGTGTGTGGTGTTGATTCATTGCTCTTCTTCTTATTAAAGCTAGCTGAAGGGCATTGCTAATGGAGCAGGGACAGTGGTAGCCATATTTCTATCACCAGGCTGCACTTTCCATACATCTCCAGCACGTACAGCCTTAGTATTCCTCCCCTCAGTAACGGCTCCAGTCATATAACTTGTTAAAAGCGCAAGTGCACAGACCCTTCCAGTGAAGGACTCAAGTTTACAATTTATAATGCAATGACTCACTCTTGGACCGCACCTTGGTAAAACTGTCTCTGTCCTGTGAAGACCAAAAGCAGCAACACGATCCATTTAGAGTTTTGATCTGATAAAGAAAACATGATTACAGTTACAGCTGTGCTGTAAATATAACTCAGCATATTGCTGAAACCAAGTGCTGCACAAATGTTAAAATTACACAGTTTTGTTTTACAGTTTTCTGCTTAGACTGCTTAGACTCTGTGCTTTCAGAGAGATCAAGTTTGAGATACAGGGCATAAAAATATGTATTGCAAAATTCAAACAATATAGTCCAAAGCACAACCTCATCTCTCAGTAATTCATTTATAAACAAACAATAATTCTCTGTGCTGCTCATATGAATTGAAACACCTCCGTACCTCATATAAAAAGGATTTCAAAAATGCCAAGGGTATAAACAGGGTGGAATATAAATTTATCCCCCCAACATGGGTAACAGAGAAGTGCCAAAATACTACAAATAGGTCTTTCTCAGTGAATATGACTCCTTGTACTTTCTTGAAATGTTATGGGTCAGTCTGGCACCATCATAGTATTCCACTGCAAGCCAAACATTCCACTCAGTCACTGTAAGGTGGTCAGAGACCAAAGTCTGTGCGAGTTCCCCCAAAGCCTCCAGATCTACTCCTTTGGATTTCCCAGCCCTTTCAATGTGCTGGATATGGGTACCAGTGTGGGGATCTACATACTGCATGCTGTGAATGACGGTGTGGTGGTTTTACTCTAGTGAGTGCATGATAGTCATGCCACTTATCACTGATAATTGCCCATCATGGTCTCACAAGTATGTGGGATCTTTGGAGAGTGCACCCATAATCAAAAATTCAGTTTCAGAAAGAAGATGAATTGAGGCGCCACACCAAGGAACACAACGGCAGTAGGAGTGTAGGAAAAGACATATGTCACAGTTTGGCTTGTAATCCAGTGAATCCAGCAAACAGAGCTGCTCAACATACAAAAATAAATGACCATTCTTGGAAAAAACAAATTCTTGGTGAAGTATAGTTAAACGTACATGCGCAGCCTTCTTCCAGGATTGCTCTGTGTGTTTAGTGTGTTTGAAAGGAAAAAGTCAAGGAGCAAATGTGTCACTTTTTCAGTCGAGGAGCAAATGTGAGATTTTTTACAATATTGAACAATAACAGTTCTAAAAGAAAGAAACTTCTTACCGGCAGACAGAAGGAGACAGATCGGGACAGGAGAGAACAGTGACAGCAAAGTGAGAGCGAGGTAAGGGAATAAGAAAACGAACCTCGGCTGAAAGCAGAGATAGAAAGATGCAGAGTAAACCCTGGGGTTTCCCTGCAGAGGGAGATAGACAGCTACAGATAGAGAACAAAGGAGAAATGAAGAGAAACACAAAAGTATTGTGAAAGACTTTTTCCAACAAAATGCACACACGCTCATGAAAGAGAGATCACGATACAGCCAATACTTCTTCTCAGCTATTGCAGCTCAGATCTTCAATATGAACAGAGTGATGGTGTGTATTCGGAGGTGAGCCACTTCTTTTCCAATCTTCTTTTTGGTGGTTATTGCTTCTCCCCTCAGCCAGTCACCTTAAATCGCACAGGTGTTGCCGAGGTCAGTTGTCTGCAAAGATAATGTCTCTCTTGTTTGCTCTTTCTCCGCTCTATCTTACACGTTGTATAAACGCATCCACAGCGTCATGTGGAGTTTATCTTGGGGAATGGCTGCCTCCTCATAAAATCCATATGACCCTGTGGATATGATCCCTATTTCTTTTAACTGCGTGTTTAGGTAACAAACTTGAAACATCTTGAGTTATACAGTGGGTAGGGTAAGTATTCAGACCCCTATAAAGTTTTCACTCTTTGTTTCATTGCAGCCATTTGCTAAAATCAAAAAAGTTCATTTTTTTTCTCATTAATGTACACTCAGCACCCCATCTTGATAGAAAAAAACAGAAATGTAGAAATTTTTGAAAATTATTAAAAAAAGAAAAACTGAAATATCACATGGTCATAAGTATTCAGACCCTTTTCTCAGTATTGAGTAGAAGCACCTTTTGAGCTCGTACAGCCATGAGTCTTCTTGGGAATGATGCAACAAGTTTTCCACACCTGGATTTGGGGATCCTCTGCCATTCTTCCTTCAGATCCTCTCCAGTTCCGTCAGGTTGGATGGTGAACGTTGGTGGACAGCCATTTTCAGGTCTCTCCAGAGATGCTCAGTTGGGTTTAGGTCAGGGCTCTGGCTGGGCCAGTCAAGAATGGTCACAGAGTTGTTCTGAAGCCACTCCTTTGTTATTTTAGCTGTGTGCTCAGGGTCATTGTCTTGTTGGAAGGTGAACCTTGGGCCCAGTCTGAGGTCCTGAGCACTCTGGAAGAGGTTTTCTTCCAGGATATCGCTGTACTTGGCCGCATTCATCTTTCCTTCAATTGCAACCAGTCGTCCTGTCCCTGCAGCTGAAAAACACCCCCATAGCATGATGCTGCCACCACCATGTTTCACTGTTGGGATTGTATTGGGCAGGTGATGAGCTGTGCCTGGTTTTCTCCACACATATCGCTTAGAATTAACGCCAAAAAGTTCAATCTTGGTCTCATCAGACCAGAGAATCTTATTTCTCATAGTCTGGGAGTCCTTCATGTGTTTTTTGGCAAACTCTATGCGGGCTTTCATATGTCTTGCACTGAGGAGAGGCTTCCTCGGGCCACTTTGCCATAAAGCCCCGACTGGTGGAGGGCTGCAGTGATAGTTGACTTTGTGGAACTTTCTCCCATCTCCCTACTGCATCTCTGGAGCTCAGCCACAGTGATCTTTGGGTTCTTCTTTACCTCTCTCACCAAGGCTCTTCTCCCACCATTGCTCAGTTTGGCTGGACGGCCAGGTCTAGGAAGAGTTCTGGTTGTCCCAAACTTCTTCCATTTAAGGATTATGGAGGCCACTGTGCTCTCAGGAACCTTGAGTGCTGCAGAAATTCTTTCGTACCCTTGGTCAGATCTGTGCCTTGCCACAATTCTGTCTCTGAGCTCCTTGGGCAGTTCCTTCCACCTCATGATTCTCATTTGCTCTGACAGCACTGTGAGCTGTGAGCTCTTATATAGACAGGTGTGAGCCTTTCCTAATCAAGTCCAATCAGTTTAATTAAACACAGCTGGACTTCAATGAAGGAGTAGAACCATCTCAAGGAGGATCAGAAGAAATGGACAGCATGGGAGTTAAATATGAGTGTCACAGCAAAGGGTCTGAATACTTATGATCGTGGGATATTTCACTTTTCTTTTTTAATAAATTTGCAAAAAATGTCTACATTTCTGTTTTTTCTGTCAAGATGGGGTGCTGAGTGTACATTAATGAGAAATAAAATGAACTTTTTGATTTTAGCAAATGGCTGCAATGAAAACAAAGATCGGAAAATTTAAAGGGGTCTGAATACTTTCCATTCCCACTGTACCTGTACCTGGTTAAAGGTAAATAGCCTATCTTTTTCATGTAATATCTTTTCAAGATTTTCATCTAAGGATTCTTCTTTTCCCCTCTTAAGGTAAGGCACATGCCTGCTAAAACATAATACATTCAGTCTGAGTACATTTCATTTTCTGATTATTATCCATTTGTTAAAGGCGTTCTTGGAATATTCTTGCTCCACCATTTCTTTCTTTCCTCTCTGTCTTTTCTTATTTCCTTTCCTTTGTCTTCTGAAAACTTTCTTTCTACTCTGAAGTCAGCTCTGAACTTTGCCCAGTCAAATATTTGTGCAGTGGATGTGCTCATCTGCAGCTATGGGAGCCAATTTTTTCCCTCCATTGCTCAGGCTCATTTTCTTTTTCAGCTGTCTCTTCAGTTGTATGTCTGTTAACCCTCTCATTCTCAAGCCTATCCCCTCTCCCTCTGCCACTGAATTGTCTGCACCAACTCCATATAAGACAAGCCGGTTTAGGTTGTGATATTGTTGGACCGCTGACAACCACACATACTGACTCTCGAAAGCAAAACACGAGCTCTCACACACCTCTGTCTGCTGGCTGTTTAAAAGGTGAAAGTGGATTGATTCCCGACTGTCTCCCATTTGGTAATTATGGTCGGAGCATCATTATTGTGCTTGTGTGACCTCTGTGAAACGTATTCGTGACAGCAAAAAGAAAGTGATTGAGTATGGAGATATGAATGTGATGGCAAAACTTAGAAAGGAGAAGAGAAAAGGTCACATAATAGACAAGATGGATGAAGAGAGAAAAGAAACAGCGACAGAAAAACAACAACAAAAAATAAAATAGAGAAAGCAACTGAGAGTGAGCGTCACCAAGAGAATCCTCCAGGGAGATGTTGAGATGAGATTCATATGCCACAGGGGGAGAGGGGTGGGGTTCAAATTAAAGTTTCTCAGAACTTAAAGTAAAGCCTATTTATGGGAGCAATTTTCATATTCATGCAATATTTCACTCACACACACACACACACACACACACACGTCCCCACAGACAAGTGCTTCTCCTGATGATGAGAACCCAAGCCCTCCCCACACAGACACTTTCATTGAGGACAATTGAGCCTGCACATTGCATAAGTTATCAAGTGAAATCTTAAAATAGCAAAGATAGCAATTTGGGAAAAAAAATATAAACACTAAGAGAGGCCAGTTTAATGGGGACAAAATATTTCATATTCATAGAGATTCAATATTTGCAAGGATGGCGGATGTGTGACTCAGCCTTATGCAATCGGACTAATGAAGGCAGAGTCAACCGACCCAGTGCATGACGCGTCGGAAAATCTGACATCATAAGAGGAAGTAAGGGCAAAAGTTTTTCTTTTCTTTGGTGGCTGCAGCAGAAGATTAAGCCAGTTCATTAGAACTGCGGCACATAGCATTTCACCACTTTTCCTTTTAATAATGCTCAGAAGTCTGAGGCTAAAAATAAAGGCTAACTGCCACAACGTCAGTGCCTCCTGTCTGTTTTCCTGAAGGTGGTATTTACCTGCTGGAAGATGATGAAATTTCATCATTATTAAAGCTTCTTCACTTTAAAAATACTTTTACCCTCTGCATTGTCTGGCTGTGTTTTAGGAACTATTTTGATGAAAACAGTTCAGATGAAACTTGAAGTCTTTGCAGCTCCAAAAATGGCAATGTCATGATCCTGATATTTTACCCAGCGTTTTGTGTTTTGGGACTTTCAAGTTTTGGTGATAGATTTCTTCTGTTTGTTGTTTACTGTATGGTCTGATTACCTTTGTGTTCCTCTATTCATGTATTCTCAGTCTAAGCTGTGTTGAGTTTGTTGTGCGGTCCTTATTTGAGGAATTCTTTATTGTAATGTTCTGGAGTTCAGTTTTCCCTGCCCTTTCCTGTTATAGTTAGTATAGTCCTGTCTAGTTATTGTCTGCTCTGTATCCTGTTCAGGTGTCTTGTCTGGGTCTCTGTGTGTTTGTATCCCTCTGTGGCTCATTTGGTTCAGCTGTTCTCACTCTATTTACCTCATGTGTATATATACCCTCTGTTCTTCTCAGCTCCTTGTCGCGTCATCATCTATGTTTCCCGCAAGCTGTGTGCTTCCTCGTTTTGAATTTCCCTTTTCTGATCCAAGGTTTTGTGTTTCGGATTTTGTACAAGTATCAACATTAAAGCAATTTTTTTTTTTTTACATTAAAAGTTGTCTAATAACTGATTATTGCTTTTTTCCACTTTTAAACAGGCTTCTGACATTGATGAGACTTCAGGTCTGTTTGGGGTGCTTACTGTCACTGATGAAACTGTGCCTATCTCCAAATCCTCTCCACCTTTATCCAGAATCTAATGACATCATTTCTGAAGGAGGTATTTGAATGGTTGACAAATCAGAACCTAAAGCAAGTACTTTGCCTCTTCTTTATGCTTTACACCTGGACTACCCTAAAGCTGGGAAAAAAATACTTTGTAATTCATTTAAAGACTGATGCTTGGCTTGGGATAGAAGCGAGGAGACTTCCACTAAATCTGCAAAACTTTTAAAACCAGAAGGCTTTACAGTTTGGATGGAACTAAATAAATTTAGGCCTCCTGCAGTATTTTTGTTACCCAAAAATGTCACATTTTACTGTCAGGCTGTTGTTCTGCTGGTACTTTTACTGATGTAAATGCAATTTCAGAGGCTCCCATGGAGGGAACATATACAGTACAACGAAAAAAGAAATGGATCCATTCTGAATGGACACAAGAACAATCTCCTAGCTGTACAGAGAAGCTATTAGATATGACCTGAACCAAGTCAGAACCATTCTAGATGAGATAGAAGGATCTTGTGGTCCACAGTGTCAAAGTCAACAGAAAGGCCTAGAAGTACTAAAACTGCAGGGCTACCAGAGTGAACAGTTAAAAGCAGATCATTAAAACCTCTCAAAAATTTCTTACTTAAAAACAACTTTTTCAAGAACCTTAAACAAAAATGGTAATTTTGGTATGGGTCTGTGTTTGGAGAGAACAGCAGGGTTAAAGGTCTCCTTTTTAATTAGAGGCTGCACAACAGCGTGTTTAAAGGCAGCTGAAAACCAACCAGGTGCACGAGAACTGTTAGTCTATAAAAAGGTGAGAGGGAGCAGAGTTGGCGAGAGAATTTCTAGGTCTCATATGATGAACCACCTCCCGTAGTGTGGAGAGTCTGACAGACTCAAACTGCTCAAAGACAGCTCTGCTGGGAGGAGGTAGAGGCGGGTCTGTTTCAGCCTGAGGTGATGAACGTCTGAGGGCAGATATATTTTTCACCAAAAATTTCTTAAAGTTTTCACACAATGCAGGACAGACCCCCCACTTGGTCAACATCACAGGATTGTCTCATCCATCCAGGGCTGTAAAAAGAAGGAATACAGTCCAATACAGCAGTGCAAGTAGATATAATGTAGTTAGTAAGGTCCTCAGTTCTCACAGAGCCTGAAGCAAAGAGAAGTAAAATTGTTAAACTGTCGTGATACCCGTTATCTCTACCTGGGGTTTTAGGTTTTGTTGAGCCGGCTAACACAAAGAGAGTATGGCCTTGTTGTACGTATATCCCTCACGTAGCTTTAACAGCCAAACACTCCAGCCCCACACAGCACCCAAGACAATAAATATTACAGCTGCCCTTCTGGTCCTCACACACAGTGGACGTTGAGGTTTGCCAGAATTTCTTGTGCCTGTACTGGTTTAAGTAATGTGCTTTGTGCACATCATTAATTACTCAGCCTGTTTCCTTTCCAGACTAATCCCTGGCACAATAAATAACCCCTCAATTCAGTTTATTACAAATTATAATCATTGTCATGTCAAAGACCTCCATTCTCTGAACAGACACATGACAAACACCATGAACAGGTCTGCCCCGTGCATTTTACTCATTTAGTAGCTCCTTTAATCAGGACTTTGAGAACCTCTGGCCTATTCAGTGTTCTTTTTTTTTTTGTTTGGTATCATTTTACAAACATTTCCATTATATCAATAGGAGAAAATTGTTATCATTAGAAATTAGATTTAAATACATTTAAAATCTGTCAGCCTGAATACGACTTGATGACGCATTGTGTATACATGCACCCGGCTTCAGCACACTAAAGGAACCAAACTAAAAAGTGGACTTGGTGAGTCACTGCTGAAAACTAGTAATGCTTTACTGGAGTGAATTATGCCCATAAGTGCTGTTGATACACTATTACACTTAACTGGCTTATGTTGTAGGAAGCATTATACGTTCAATGAGCCTTTTTCTCCCCCTGCCTATTTATTTTTAAATGCAGACTCTATCTGCTCATTAAACTTTACAAGAAATATGACATCTAAATAAGATCCCACTTGACACATTGAACTAAAGGCTTAGTGTCATGGAGATAAATCCATATTCACGTGCATAAACACACAGCATGGTTATCTAGCAGGGTGAGTTCATTACGGCCCATGTCAAGAACTGAAGAGCTTAACTGAGTCAATCCTTTAAAGTCACAGTCTGCATTTTGCATTAATTCCATTCACGTGCAGAAAAATTTAGGTGATTATTCTACTGTTTGACTTGCATAAGGCTGCTTTAACATTGAGTCAATTATAATAAGTCAAATTAAGAAGACTGGATGTGTCAGCACATTTCCTGGAATGTGTGTTTCTTGGCGGGAAATCTCTTTTTGGTTTACACAAGCTTCAGCCCATCGATCTTATTTTCAATGTGCCTTCTAACACCATGATATATTATATTATACAGACAGGAAAAGTTTTCAAAAACTTCATGATACTCAAAGCCCCAAAAGAAAGGCAAACAGACAAACATTAATCCTAAAAGTAGGTCCTGAAATCAAGTAAACCCATTTTAATTCTGCCGGCTTCTTTGCATCTCTTTACATCAAACACAAGTGCCGTTGAATGGTCATAATCGTGTCAGGGTGAGGGATTTCTTTTGTTGGAATATTTGCACAAAGAGAGACAAGCAAGTGTCATGATGCTTCTTCATAAAGCCATTCACAAAAGAGCCACGGGCCAGTCAGCCTTGGATATATCCAGTTCTGTGCAGATTTCTACTGTGATGTAATGGGCTGAAATTATACCTAATTATCCCTGGCTGCCTCATAAAGTACTGATGTAGCTACAGTAGTAAATGTACCTTCTGCAGCTGCCTCATTTTCATCACAGATATGTATATAAAAGATTTACATGCAGTAGCTTTCAGGTCTGTACAGTAAAGCTTTCAACAGGGATCAACTAATCAGGTTAGAAAAAGAAGTTCAGTTGTATGGAAGTCCATGGGAAAACAACCCATTGGCTCATTAGCCAATGATGAGTTGATGGATTCAGCTTCTGTTTTCAAGTCTTATTGAATGCAAGAACTAACGCTCTCCTTTTTTCTCTTCTTCTCTTCCCCTCACAGCCCGGCCGGTCATAAATATTATAAGGTCTTTACCTTACAGTATAAATCACCTTGATGTGACTGCTGTAAATTAGCACTATATAAATAAAACTGAATTGAACTGCATTGAATTAAATCAGGAGGATATGCTTTAGTGCAGGCTTACCTTGTCATTGACAAATCACCACAGTATGTGAGGGCAGCATCCCTCAGTTCCTCAGTGAAGTCCACGCGGCTCGCTCTTCATCTCTGGTTTCTTAAAGCTAAGATGGCAAATGCCAAATGCTCAGCTTGAGCCTTTTTTTCCCAAACCAGTTGGTGCCATCCGTTTAACTACACCTATTGTTCATATACAGTCATTTCAGGAAATGGGCCATGCAATCCCCCTCACACACACATGTTTTCTGAGCTGGTACTGTAAAAGAATGACATCATTGATGCAAACCTGCGCCATATTTGTGTTAAGTCGACTCTGACGTGATCTGCACTTAACTGAGCCAAACACAAGGCGAGAAATTATTTTTACTGCTTTGTCCAGTACCCTTAAATACTTAAAAAACAACTGTGTCTTCTGCCTGTTACAGTTCATTGAAATAAAAGTGGTGCATAGGAGTATGTTTCACCTATGGATGGCTTGCAGACTATTTATAGAAACAACTATAAGGGTTTTATTGCCTCTAAAAAACTGTAGAGCTGAATAGTTTGAATAATACAAAACTGCTATTAACTCATTACAACTGTGATGAAATGCACAGACCTGCTTATTAGCACTGCAGGCTAATCCATCCCATAATTAAGGCTCAACCTTGCATTAAAAGTGACAACAATGCAACATTTATTCACCACCCTCGATAAGGGTGATTAGAGCCCATTTTCCAATCTGAATATATTGACTGGGTCAGTGTTTAAAACGCACAAGTGATTAAACACAGCTTCTGCAACTTTAAACACACACATCAAAACACACAAATACACTTGATAACCTGCCGAGACCCCGCAGATATATTGTTAGACTAATGGGTAAGGCCAGGGTGAGTCACCAAATACACACACAAATGCAAACACACCATGTACAGTCTCTAGATTAATGAAGCTAGTAGCAGTGATCAGGATGGCTTCATATTAAGATCCCGCTGAGTAGAAAGAGCCCCAATACAGTCTCCCAGCTGTTCCTGCGTAAATATGGATGGGTGTGCTTTAAAGTGTGTGTGTGTGTGTGTGTGTGTGTGTGTGTGTGATGAGGGTATGCACTAATGGGCTTTAACCCCAGCCCCCCACCCCGTTAACAGGTGTTTAGTTAACAACCTATGCTACCAAATAGTTAGCAGTGGGTACTCACATTCACAGGCCCACAATCACACACAGAGATATTAATATACAACTACATGCTTATATGAGCCTGACCTCTTTTAAAAAACGACCTCAAAGGTAATTTTTGCAGACAATTTTATGACCAGTACCTACGATTTAAAATGAATTTAAGCGACCTCTAGCGGTTGTGCATGAAGGTGCGTGTAATGGACGTGTTCTGGATTCTCAGATGTTTGAAAAGTCTGTGGGGACTAAATGGCATTAAATGCCACATAAAACGCTTAAACATTAATTAAATAGACTGGTTCTTACAGAGCACTTTTTTACTGTACTTGAGCACTCGAGGCACTTTATACAACACGCTTCATTCACTTAAGCATTTTACCCAAGGATATGTTGGCATACACCCAGGGTTTGAATCAGCAACCTTAAGATCAGTAAGTGACCTGATCTATCTCCAGAGCTATGGCCTCATTGCACGCTAAAGTCACTGACATGACATGTGATGCCACATGTCGGACTGCTCATTTAGGCCGTTTTAGGACCGATATTGTTGTTCGGATTGGAGGACATGTTGGTTTATACATATACACAGGCACACAAGGGAGGTTTTAGGATTGGTTTCAACTGCTGAATTATTGAAAGTTAGGGATATATATGTATAATCTATGTATAATATATTTATGCATTCCATAGACTAGAAAGTGTCTGATGTGGAGACACACAAAGCAGACACACAGGTGATTAATGTAACAACTAAAAGTAAAGGCAAACTAAAGTCCGTTTTCCACATAATGAGTCAGGAAGATTAACATTACAGTCCTCAGCTCATGTGTTGTTGCCTCAAACAGTCTGAACGCTCCTTAATGAGATGGTACTAAAAAAGCAAAGGGAAAGAACAACTTAACGAAGAGAAGAGAGGAAAACACTGAGAGTGGTAATTAGCCACCTGCAAATACAAAAAAACCCAAAAACCCCAAAACACTCAAACACACATGCACATACATACAAAGAGGCACCTGTGCAATCACAAAGTCGAGTCACGCCTGAATATGCTTTCATTTTAATTTACTTCTGTTGTTTTATTTTTGTCTCCTTACAATTGTCCCGTTTTGTTTTTTTTAATGTCATCGCATGCAAAAAAAATGAAATTATTAATAATTATTAGGAAATAATTAAAACCGGGATAGAAAGCTAAGCTGTTTATCTCCAAAAGCATAATCTCTTCAGGGTCAGAAACAGCCTCATGGAAACTACTGTAATAATACAACATACAAGAGCACACCATGAGCACCACTATGTCCTATCTTGCTAATTTAGCTCATTGTTTTAAAATTAGCCTCACCACAGACACTGTGCGATGACCGCATACCGAGGGATGGTGTTCAATACAGTGCGTGGAATGCTTATTGCTGTCTAAAGCAATCATACCCCGCCCTTTTCCATTCTCAGTGTCCCCATGGAGTTAGCATGCACGCATTTTCAAATGTGTTTTTAATTGCCTGGTTTACACAAATGTGCTTCTTGTAACAGTAGGCACTATGTTGCATACTAAAATTTCTGTGTCTTGCTGTGGATGAAGCAGAAGTACCTAAAAAGGTGTTAAATAAACCACAGATTGATGTTTGAATATTAAAATTAATCTTTAGATTTTTAAGATATTTAAATTAAGTATGGCAGTTCGATTACACGGCATTTTGCTTATTTGATGAATTTTAATTCATACCTTTTATCGGAATAAAAGACTGGAAATAGTTGCAGGAAAAGGGCCACCTGCATCCTGAGGGACCCCACATACCCAGCACACACACTTTGTTCCCCTCCCCTCAGGTAGGAGGCTGAGGAGCATTAAAAGCAGGACCACCAGATTGAGGACCAGCTTCTTCCCTGTAGCTGTAAGACTGTTAATCTCTGGTGGGGCTGTTTAGCTGCACTGCTCTCCCTCCATCAGTCCTTGCACAATGCACACAGTCATACTGCTGTCATTGCACAGCTATCACTGCTGTGGCACCAAGTGTCACTACCTTCACTACATCTCAAACTGTTATTGTATATTGTTTATATTATATTTATATTATTGTATATTGTTTATATTATTCGATTTTATATATATATATATATATATATATATATATATATATATATATATATATATATATATATATATATATATATATATATATATATATATATATATATGTGTGTGTGTGTGTGTGTGTGTATGGGTATGGATGTGTGTATATATGTGTGTGTATGTATATTTTTCTTTTATATTACTGTTACTTTCTATTTATATTTATTCTTCTTTAAAGGGGACGTATCATGCAAAATCCACTTTTTTAGCCCTTAAATACATATTTGTTGTGTACTTTCAGTGTATAGCAGTGCAGGAAATTTAAATGCATTCTCCTGGTGCTGCGTAGATATCTTTATATTATTTTTGGGTCATATTTTTCAGTTTTCTCTATTCCCTGTTTTCTTATCTGTTACATCACAGTATTTGCTGTGGAAATGCTAAACAAGGACATTACAGATTTCCATTTTTTTCTCACAGCGATTTTGTAGTCCAAGTTCAGTTATGTCGAAGTTGCAACTGGGCAAGTCAAAATGTTCGGTTGTTGGGTGCATTAATAATAATAATAATAATAATAATAATAATAATGCCTTACTCTTATATAGCGCTTTTCAAGACACCCAAAGACACTTTACAATTTCAAGCACCATTCATTCACACCTCAATCACACTTGGTCGTGGTAAGCTACTAATGTAGCCACAGCTGCCCTGGGGCAGTCTGACAGAGGCGTGGCTGCCAATTCGCGCCTATGGCCCCTCCGACCACCACCAAACACACAACCACATTCACACTGTCTCATCACATTTAAAGAGACCGCACACAAAACGAGCTGCTCTATGATGCGCCTCAGAACAGCTGTAAACAAGGGGTCTGTGGAGCTGCAAGAACGAGGCATTCAGAGCCAAAGCGTTGCAGTTCTGCTTTATATAGACCACAAGTGAATGATTTGTATATGAAAAGGAAAGATCTAGAAGCATGCAGTAAGTGCCCTTTAAAGGCAACACCGGGACCTGAGGACAGATTTCGTTCCACTGCATGTAAATGTGATGCGAATGACAATAAAGAATCCTTGAATAAAGGCAGTACAGAGGAGATGATTCTTTTGCTAACTCTTCTTTTGTAAGTAGCGTTAACAAATCATCTTTGGCTCACAATACAGATCATGGTTTTACATTCATGCCTACTGCACTGCATTTATTTTATAGAGTGAAAAACTCTCTAAATAAATATCAGCACCACTCAAGCACATAAAAATGAGAATCCAGTGAGCCCGCCCTGAATGATAGAGAACTGGGCGTTGTGAGGTTGCTGTGACATTTTGTTTCAGGGAGATCAGCACCCCAAAAACTCGTCCCGACTCATTCACGTTGATGGCGAATCAGCCATCTACACACCAAGTGCACACTAAAAGTTGCGCTTAAGGTTTTGCTACCATGCTAAGAAGTACAAGTAGAGCAAAGGAGTTTTGGAGTTTTGTTCTGTTCTAATTGTGTTATGTTTAAAATTGTCACCAGATCACAGCGGTGAGCCTCTTGCGACTTAAACAGCGTTCGTGTTGTCTCTTCAGAGAGTTGCTCTGTAAATAGATGTGATATAAATGAAAATATTAAAAAAGCTGTGAGATTTAAAGCAAATGTAACATATGTATGGGAGGTTGGGAATAGCCTTATCATAAGAGACTGATCAAGTATTCTGGCTTAAGTTATGACTTTTTCCATTCAATTAAAGATAGAATAGAGGGCAAAATTAAATATTAAACAGTATGATAGCAGTTCTTCATAGCATCGGTTCTATGCACTGAATTTAGCTCATGCTGCGCCTCTCAGAATCAAATGTCACAGCTTTAAAAAGTGTATAAAAGATTCAAAAATGCAAAGTTTGAATAATAAAAAAACCAAAACAATAATAATAATAATAATAAACATAAACTGGGAGTTAAAAGGTTTATGTACAAGATAAGCAGGTCTGTCGTCACAGTCCCTGAAGATCTCTGTAAATAGTTCCTGAAAATAAAATAACAGAGGTACAGCTATGTGACACACAGACGCACAGTTGGAAGTGGATAAATAATTATGGCTCTCATAAATTAAAAATGACAGAGAGCAAAAAGTTCTTACTGCCATGAGCCTTTTCAGCACTAAAAAACTCTGATGAATAGAATAAATTGATGCTATCATTGATAATTACTGCCTTCAGTTTCTTTTTAACTTTCACTATCTGAGATTAGGGAAGAGTCTGTCATTTTATATTTAGATAGCTATTTTATATTTATATTATATCTTGCTGAAGGCGGCAGTGGGGTGTAGTGGTTAGAACTGTTGCCTCACAGGATGGGCATCCTGAGTTTGAATCCACTGGCTGGTTGGGGTCTTTCTGTGTGGAGTTTACACGTTCTCCCTGTGCCTGCGTGGGTACTCCAGTTTCCTCCCACAGGTCCAAAGACATAAAGTGGCTGTAGGTGTGAATGTGAGTGTGAATGGTTGTCTACCTCTATGTGTTATCCCTGCAAAAGACAGGCAGCCTGTCCAGGATGCACCCCGCCCTTTGGACTGTGACAGTTCCAGCCCCCCTGTGACCCTGGGATGGATGGATATGTCAGATTTATTGATGGAATTTTGATTTGTATTGCATTGTCTTTTCTGCGTCACTTATCCAGAAAATAAACAAAGGGAGAACTTATATTTGAATACAATAAATCCCCTGGAGCTATCATAGACAGTAAATGAAAGATAGACGTAGCGCCTGGGACATCACCCTCTGTTTGGTGAAGTTCCTTTGTGAAGCCTAAAACTGAGTGATTTTGCTTTTGCCATCTTGGTGTGACAAATGAGATCTGACTGAGAAACTAAGGGATTCTGCGACTTGTTCATCACAGGGTAAAGCATACCCTGCTTTTTTGTCCTTCTGGACACTGACAGGCACCATAATTTAAAAAAATGAAAATAACGGTGTATTGACTACGACTGAAAACTAGCATTTGGAAAGTGTTCACTAAGGTCACAGAGCAAAGGAGATGAGGGACGTTTCCCCACAGATTTCTAAACAGCAGAAGTCTTTCTGCATCCATGTGAGTTGCCACTTGCTGGTCACTGGAAAAATGCAGGTTTAAGGCACTTCTCCACTGGGTTCACTTTATATAGAGTGTGTGTTCCCAGCCTCTTGAATATGACCCATGGGAATGTAATGTAACTGGCATTGTTTCGCATCTATTCATCTTGATTAAGGCAAAAGAAAAAGAAAAAGAAATCTTAATTACGTTTCCAAAGGTCAGCTCAAAATCTGGCATTTGTCCACCCATTCATTTACAAGCCTCTCTCCAAGCAGACTCTGTGACTCTATAATTACCTTACCTCACTTGTTCCTTTGCTCAGATCACAATTAAATCTGCACTAAATCAAATATGAACATTTGGTTTGGTGCAGACAATGAGCAGATAAAAGGCGACCTCAAACGCCTTAAAAATGCTCCTTATCCCAAACTTGTTTTGAGCAGTCCACCAGATTGACTGCAGCAATCAAACAGGGTCAACAGCCATCAAAACACATTTTGGTCCTTCTGACCTGGTCTCTTATTAAATGCTGACCCTGCGGTTGTACGTCGAGAGCATCCCAAAACTCATTCTAATCAGGAGGCTGAGGCGTCCTGCTCACAGGTTACAGGGCCTGGGCCGGGGGTCGAGCAAGGCCGGAGAGCCACTGAAATTTGTATGCACCAGTATCGCTGCTTTAGCGACTACCTTCTCTTTCCTCTTAATGTTCCTGAATTATTCTGTCTCCCTACATATCCTCCCCTTCTTTCCTCCTGACCCCTACCTCTCTCCCTCCCCCTCAGCCCCACAGTCGGTGAGGTGTGCAAAGCAATTTTCTGAGGCCTTTTTTCACTTCCCAGGAGTGGCTTCGGATTGAAGAATTTGCATTCATCATGGGATGGCAGAGAGCAACAGCTGAGAAAATCTCAACTCTCTTGAAAGGATGATGAGACCAGAGGAACATACTATAGTGGGAGATAGTGAAGTGTATTGAGAGCAGTGGGTGCAAATTGATTTCATACAGCTGGATAGAGATGCAAAGAGTTTTAAGTGATGAATGTGATTATCTCTGCACTGGCCTCGCTCAATCATCTCAATAAATGATTAAAAAAAACATGTTTTATTTAGGTCTGTAAAAAATACAAATGGGGTCACTTATAATCAGATGGTAAAGGAACATTCCAGCTAACTGGATAGTAGCCTAATGAGTCTATAAAGGCGCCTTTTTGTCAGCAAGGGACTATTTAACTGTGGTGTCCCAGACCATAAAGTAATTTAGACTTAGCCACATTTTCCTTTTAGCAGCTATTAGCTAGCTGTCATGCAAAACCACAGGCATGGAATACTGATGCTGGTACTGATTTACAGGTACTTCAAGTACTTGTGGAGATAAAGTGATTTTTTTTTCATTCATATTTTAATGACTGCACACAGGGAAACCTTTGAACATAAGTAAAGGAGAGCAACAAAAAGGTTGTAGAATGGAAAGAAAACAGCCAGAAAACCCTGAATATCCTAAATATACTGCACATATCGAAGACATTAAAGTATGGATAAGCTGTGACACCTCAGACAATCAGAGGGGCTTGGCAAGGAGAAATGTGTCGTAGTTGAAAGCAGGAAATATGCTTCTGGGAGACCTCTAATAAATTCATCAAGAAAGAACAGGTGGGTAGGCAGATGGAAAGGGATGGCACAAACAATATTAACAAGAGAGAAGAATGTGCAGAATGGAAATTATTTGGATTTATCACGTAGCATGATTACATTAGAAATGGGATGCTCGTAGCTTTGAAAAGACCACACACAAAAACACTGAAATCCAGCCAAGTTCTTGTAAAAGAGGTTTTGAATTATATGTGCGCATCTGTCAGATGCCTGAAAAATGAACTCAAAATCAGTTCACTGTGTGGAGGGAGGGGGGGGAAATCATGCAGTCGCTGCATGTCAGACTTTATGCATTTTTCACAGAATCTTATGCTGTTGTGCTAATGGTCACGCTGTTTGACAGAAGACAAAACAGCAACACAAGATAAGCAGGACAAGCTTCAAGCATCCGTTCGAAGCTGACAACAACAGCAGTTTGACAAATGACAAAAGCTGCAGAGATGACAGAAGTTCGTTTACTGCTCGTTGGAGTTTTCCCTTGTTTTTATCTGGGTTAGCTCTCAAGTTCATATAGACTGTCAATCAGGTCAGTAGTGTGTGTGTGTGTGTGTGTGTGTGTGTGTGTGTGTGTGTGTGTGTGTGTGTTGTCTAGAAATACAGTAGAGTTGGCTGTGTGTAATTTACCCACGGTCAGGGTGGCATGTCTGTTGTTTTAGGATAGGACGGAGAACTTGGGGCTGTTTTTTTTATTTCTTGAGGGAGTTTTGGATTATACTCAGTTGGGGACAGCGGCAGACACCACGGATGAATAGTTATTCTTGTTAAAGTTGGTGCATATAGTTAGTGTTCCCCATATTCACAGAAAAAAAAATCGACTGGCCTCATGGAGCCTCATGTTGGAGCCTCATGTTCACCATAGGTAATCTTTGCCACCTGGACCTGGTTACTCTCAGACGGGGAAAGTATAACACATCTTAAAAGTGCCTTGAATATTTTTTTTTTTTGACAAAACAAGTCAGATTGGACACAAATAGTTGTGTTTCTTTGGATTGGATGACTCTTGCTAGAGAGTAGCACATGTTGCTGCTGTTGTATGGTGTTGATGTAAGACTGATCAGGATAAAAAGTGCCGTAAGAAGGAATAGCTGTAAAAAATAAAGGAGAAAACAAGAGAATCCAGGATGCTAAGATACTCATGGGCACCACCATATGCTGTTGCAGAAAGATCATGACTTGTTATTTTGTGCTGCACTAGTGATCAGTGTATCCTTCAAGATCTGCTGATTTCCCCAGCATTACATTTTTTTTCCTATGGACCGATATGTGGATTATGGAGGGTTTTTTTTTTTTATAGAAGCATCAACCAGTTTCTGGGCAAGACAGTTGTTTGATATGACCTTCAAATAAAACCTAACCAACTAGCTAAGAAGTTATATGGACATAGACTTTGTTAATCAAATACTGTCTTGATAGTAGTAGATATTCATTATTATGGGGAAACTATGGAGAAATACTGTACTTTTCCCTTCCGGGTGGCAATAATGCACACACATGCACACACCCGCTGTCAGTTTGAGGTTGATTTATCACAGGTGAAGACAGGAAATAGACCCTTACCAATCAATCACTGACTTATCAAAAAAAGCCAGGCTTTAAAGATTGGCCTTGTCACAGGGTGATACATTAGACCATGCCAGTTCACTGTGTTTGCAGGAGAGGGAAAGACAGTGTGTGTGTGTGTGTGTGTGTGTGTGCGTGTGTCTGACAGTATTTGAGTCCATTTACAGTTGTACAATTGTTGGACAGCTCATCAGGCTCTGTGCCTCAGCACATTTAATATGAAGGAATATTATGGGTACGCATTAAAGTGCCAAGTCTCACATTTATTGAAAAAACTGTGGAGATATATACAGTGGTCCCATCACTTATTGAATTTTTCTTTATGTACATCTTTCCAATTACATTTGGAATCCTAAACACAGAGCACTACATGATGAAAGGGTTATATCTTCCGTGTCTTTTTATAATGATGTGAGCTTTATTACTGTGTTCATTATTTTACGCAGTAGCTGTCCAAATACGTATGGGGGTGGTTTCACATACACAGACTTTGGAGTATAGACAGCATCTACACACTTGACTCAGTGGAGCAGAAAATGTTGGAAAGAATTCAAGTCATATGGATATAGCATATAGTTGTCTAAAACGTCCTGGTACATAAATGAATGCAGAGCAAACCTGCAGCAGAGCTTGGATGCTATTTCTTCTTAAACCCCTGAGGTCTAAGTTATCATTGGTGATGACCCAAACCCTAACTCTGACCCTAAACAATGGGAATATCCGAGTCAGTGTCGCGTGGTGACATGGTTAACTGTCAGTATCTGCTGGGGGGGATTAAAAATAGGAATGAAAAATGAAGGCGGAGTGCTGGCAAAACAGGTGGTTAAACTTATTACATTCACTCAGCCCAAGTGATTTCTCATAGATGCTAATCTGGAAGTGCTGGCTGAGCCTGCATCTGGTCCTCTTGCCCGTTTTATTGGACGGGATATGGTCCGAGCTGGCGTCCCCCCTCCATCATCGCCGGAGCTTTTCTTGCTAATGTGGTGAAGGAGTAACTAACAACTTTTTCACACTAATCTAATCTACATCACACAAAGGTGGCAGTTAGGAAACTCATCTGTTATAATGATAAATCCCAGAAGCTCATTTATTTGCTAATGCTAGCTGCGTCTGTCTGAGATGAAAGGAGAGCGCTCGGTTTGCATTGGTACAGTCTATTTTTAGATTTGAAAAGGCAAGCACTGCTTGTTGTACCTCTACCGACACAAAAAAAACCACTCTTCTTTTTTTTTCCTTCCTCAAAAATTATGTTTTGCCTTTGTCCAAAATCTAGGGATAAGGAAGGGTTACCAGAGGGTTAGTGTGGCAGGGCTCAGCACTTCAGTTAATTATTCAGTCTGGATAGTTTATGGGCAAACAAAAGCGCCTGACGATGTCCTCACAGCTGAGTATTTTCAGTGTCTCTAAACACTCTTTCCCTTTCTTCATAACAGTTAAACCACAAATTATGATTTATGCTTTCCTCTTCTTCTTCTGTTCTTCAGTAGAATCAATCCCGAGGTAGCTTGAGGTAGACTGAGGTGTCTATATTCAGTCTTTAGTTAGACTAATCTGTAAGCAGAATGAATGAAAGTGGTCTCAGCCCACAGATCAGTCCAAAGTATGTGGGAAGTAAACCGGCCCATCGTCTGTGTGCCGCTGTGTGTATTTCACAGTGTATGTGATACATCGAAGAATAGTCTCTGCGTGTGGGTGTCTCCGTAGGTGACTTTGTGTGGAACAGTAAATGCATTAATCACTCTGATATTAATCTGTGAAAAGAATTCCTTTGTATAAAAGCCCCTCGTGGTACTACATGCCATGTTTTCACAGACACACACACGAACACACAGTCATTCAGAAATATGGAAACCCATTGTATTGTTGATATTATCTCTTTGAATGGTGATGGAGAAGGTTCAGTGAGTGATAATTAAAAAACAATTTGAAATATATATATATATATATATATATATATATATATATATATATATATATATATATATATATATATATATATATATATATATATATGTATCAAATCTTGATGATATTCCCATCTCTTTTGCATAAATCCCTTATTTTTTTCTCTTTTACAACTCCTGAGGAAAATCTGCTTCTACATTTTGACAATTCTGAAATAACTTGAGGTTCAAGGCTGCCAAGACAAAAAATGAATAATGAAAGTGCATTATTTGCATATGCTATCGAACCGTTTTCTTTTTCCTGCTGATTGCATACATGCTGCGTGTAATCTAGTGTTTATGCATACAACAGATGTGTCGCAGGTAAACAATAAAAGCCAAAGTTTTCTAACGTGTGTACAAGATGCCTCAATCTCAGGATCTCACTTCTCAGCGGCATTCCTGAAAATTTCCCTTTCCCTAACTGGAATGTGTTTATGGCCTCTTAGGGTGTAGATCAAAGAGTTACAGTGCTGTGAAAAAGTATTTGCTCCTTTGATTTCTTAGTATTTGCATATTTGTATCACTTACATGTTTCAGATCAAACAAATTTCAATACTGGACAAAGACAACCTGAGTAACTACACTGCTCAAACAAGTAAAAGGAACAAGTTTTAATCAGTTCTGGGATATTGATCTGATCAGTTAAGTAGGCCGAGGGGGTTGTTAATCAATTTCAGCTGATTCACCTGTTGTTAATTTCATTCACACCAGGTGCACTGAGAGCAACTATGAGACATCCCCCAAAAAGGAATGTTTTAGAGGTGGAGGCCAATCACATTTTTCCCTCCTCTTCTCTTCTGTTTTTTTTCCCCACTAGTTTTGCATTTGGCTCATCATTTAAAAACTGCATCTTCTATTTTCTCCGGTTATCCTTGTCTAAATAAAATTAGTTTGATGATGTGAAACATGTAAGTGTGACAAATATGCAAAAAACTAAGAAATCAGGAAAAGGACAAGTACTTTTTTGATCTTTGTATTTATATAAGACAGGCTGTGGGTCCTAAGGGTATCCATGGAGCCGGCATCTTCAAACAGTGAGACAGGAATCTGTGGAGTTTGGAGGTCAGTCAATGCCTTGGGCTGTTGGTGTTCTTTGACTCTTTCCTCCAACTTCAAAATACTGAAAAAGTTATTATTATATATATATACAGTACCAGTCAAAAGTTTGGACACACTCACCCATTCATATCAATAGGTAAGTGTGTTTGGATTATTGTAATTCCCTCCACTAGAGTCTAGAGACAATGTCCGTGTCCTGCCTCCAGGTCACCCAGATCTCTGCTGCCAGGCTTCAAATTCAAAGGGACCACATCACTCCCATTCCCGCTGCACTACACTGACTGTCTACCTGTTACACATGCAACTGATTTTCAACTTGCAGGCAGAACCAAGCTCCAGTCTCCAACCAATGGCCATCTGCCACATAGAGCTTATGTAATCAAAAACACAAGAAAATGAACAGCACCACCCTCAGGCAGGGAGGAGTGAACACAATACAATAACACAATACACATGACCTGCGTCATAACATTTCATGCATGACATATAAATGAGAACCAGCAAAAAAATATGACTTCATTACAAAAGGTTGGATTTTAAAGAAAAAAGGAAGACGAAGCCTGTAAAATGAAACCAATAGACACTACTTATGCAAGCTGAACTACTGAACTTAAATACAGCGTGATCAATTCATTTACCTCAGAATCTTGATTTAGAGAGCTGAAATAAATTACGTTCTTCATGCAAGGCAATACTGCAATACTATGGGCCGGTGTATCCTCTGTTAAAACAGGCAATCGAAGGAAGAACTGAACCTTTCTTTGGTATTTGGAGAATTTGAACAGTCATTATGGCTGCCATGCAGATACTTCCAAGTCACTTCACTCAGTTTGGATCCTTCTTATGCAAAGTTCACTGTTCAGCTGCACCCCCAGTGTCCTTTACTGGACCTAGCTCTCAAACCTGCTTGCCCTTATTCACCTGCACCACGTTTGAGGAGGAAACGTGGCACTTATTGTTGCTGCTCTCCACTGAAGGAGCCCAGTTCTCAGCTTAGGGGTCTGTTATGCAATATCATAGGTATCTATTATATCTTAGGGATGTATTATGACTTAAATTCTTATATGTTATCTTTATTGTGAAAAGTTAAATCTGAATCTTGTCATTGCACCTACATCTGCACAATATAAAAACATGCTATTCACACAATAACACAACAAAGTCATTCATGCAGTAAACCATGCCCTTTCAGCAGAAGGTAATAAATAATTATGAATATGAAGGTGTCACGTGTTAAATAAAAAGTGCCACGGTGCATTGCAATGACACTGATTTAGAGCAGCGATTGTACTTGGATAAAACCTGTTCTTTAATCTGTTTGCCCTTGTTTTGACTAACCTGTAGCATCTACTACAGGGCACTGGGACTAACAGCAGGGTGAGAACGATCTTTAGTGATTTTTAAGGTGTTTGAGACGTATCTCACTTTTGCGACCTTTTCCAGGGAGAGAAGAGCACAGCCAATGATCTTTTGTCCTGTCTTTATTACCCTCTGGACAGCCTTTTTATCTGCTGCAGAGCATCTGGCATAGCACACTGTTATACTGTACACCAGGATGCTTTCTATGGTGGAGCGATAGAAGACCACCAACGGCTCTTCTTCTGTAACCTCATGAAATGAATGCGCTGCTGAGCCTTGTTAACTGCAGCTGTAGCTTTGGCAGACCAGGTGAGGCTGTTGGAAATGAAAGTCCAGAGGGAGAGGCTCTGCTCTGCTTTGCTGAGCACCACGTGATCAGTTGTTGGACCTCAGCCCTGGAGGTGGACTCATCTCTCGCTGATTTGAATGCTACCAATGTGGCATAAAACTTAAAAACTTGTTCTGATCTGCTTATGTAATAAAAAAGTTACATCTCTCACTGCCTTCAGTCTCTGCTTTCAAAGTTTTACAGTTTATAATGTGTGAGAGTGATTAAAGGTCTTCTGGCTGTAATGAGTCTTGCCATCTATTGGTCTGAGCTTGCATCATCCATTATAGGTTTAGAGGCACTGAAGAAATACTTTCTAAAAACGGGCAGAGAGCACTGACATGAGAAATGTTTAAAATGTTGTAATACAAGTATGTCATTTGGCAGACACGTGCAACTGAGTTGATTGACAACAAAATGACCAACTTGTCAAGGGTCGTGCTGCTGTGCAGGCAGGAAGGAGGAAGGACCCCAAATGCAGACTCCGGGAAGGTGCTTTTAACACACACGTTTATTTACAGAAATCACAAAAACACGAACGGGAACTCTCCTCAGGTACACACTGGATAGGGAGAGACGCAGGGAAGACAGCAGGGCATAACCACAATGACGCGACAACGAGGCACAGAAAACACCGGACTTAAATACACAGGAGGGAACACAGGTGATGCACATTACACAGACGAGACAGGAGGAAGCAAAACTGAAGAGGACCCACAGAGACCACAAGACTATCAAAATAAAACAGGAAACACCAGGGAAACAAGGACGCAGACCTAAAATACAAAACATAAGACCACCGACCCGGGACCATGACACAACTACAGGAATGACTTGTTTCAGAAGCACACATGAAGGTTGAAACTAGGGTCAATTCTGCACTGCCAGCTAAAAGAGTACTGGGCAGGTACTGAACACAGCTTTGTGTTGAAGTTTAACACCAGGCAGCATAAAACCAAACAAGCACAAATACTTTCTTACTGTAACTAAGTTGAATTTTCAGATGCGTGTACAAGAGTATTTTGTATTTGGTTTACATTTTTATACAAATACCTGTACTTTCTACTCCTTACTGCTAGCTTTGTGTTATTCAAAGGTTGCATGAAAATACTTGTCAGTTTCAGTGCAGGATAAACAGGTTAGCTGTATTTACAGTAACGCTCTGTGCTGGACTGGTGCACAGTGGCTGTGGGGTTCTTGGTGAGTATTAGGTTACATGCAAGCATAGCAGAGATGAATGAATTTGCTGAGATTCAATCTGGATACCGTCTAGTATAAAGACAGCATAAACAGTATACTGTCATTGTAGGTAATGGAAATCAGCCAA